>CAODLS010044165.1:0-10740 GCA_948243855.1 Flueggea neowawraea | reverse complement strand
GGTTTTGAATGGCTTTGTGTTGGATCGATTTGGATGTTTGGAGTTTGTTGAATGAGTGAAAAAGATATGGACTTATTGAATGATTTCTGGTTGTGGATGAATAAGGAAGAAGGATGATGTTTTTGATTGGTTAAAATGATGCAGATCACGAGTTGGTTGAGCCGAAATTGCCTCTCGGATTGTTGATCTCAATTCTGGAAATTTAAGAATGAAAGAAAGATGTGATTGGTTGAAAAGTGAGGACTAAAGGTGATATTTGGCAAATAGTTGAATTGTAATTTCGGGAGAGTTTGGGTCAAAGTTGTGATTTTAAGGAATTAAAGTTAAAAATGCAATTTAAGAAATTGGGGGATTTAATAATAAATTTTAAATACTTAGAGGGCTAATTTATAAATTCTGAAAAGTTAGAGACTATTTTATAATCTTTTGGGGCCTTGGGGACTAAAGAATAATTTTGGAAAAATGCAAGGGCAAAATTATAATTTTACGTGGGTATCGATTTTCGAATCGAGGGCGGTTAATTTCGACCTAAGAGAGTTTTCGACGTCTAGTGAGTGCCAGCACCTGCATTTGCATTTCATACATTTAGTACTATCACAGTACCACATTTTGATATTTGTTCTATCTGTAATTTTTCAGCTTCGTATTCCTGCCAGCGGGTTCAACTACCTGCTAGTGGCGTTTGATTGGATCATTAGCATCGGATTTCAGGTGAGTGAAATGGAAACTTCAGACAAATAGGCTATGTCTTCAGACTCTGTATGTAGTTTTTGTTGTGTTTGGCTATGATCTGAAATTTTACTAATAATTATTTTGCTAATTAATAATCTAGATTATGTGATTATTAATTTACAAAATTTCTATTTGTGATATATAATATTTATAATCGAACAGATTGCTATAGAAACACTAGTCCAAAATGAATGGGGTATTACATACATTTCCCCTAAAAAAAATTCGTCCTCGAATTCCGAGACAAACAGATCAAACTAAGATCAATCCTCGACCTTCCAAAAAAAACCCAATTCAGAATCTCGAATCGAAATTGGACGGGGTATTACATACTTTTCCCCTCAAAAAGAATTCGTCATCGAATTTTGAAATAATGAAATCAAAGAAGAATCACAAACAAATATCAAAATAACTAGCACAACTTGAATATTCAAGTTACCTAAACTCCATTTTTTTTTCAATTTAGAAATTAATTCTAAGTCTCCAAATCAAACTATGATTCAAATTTCCCCACATATCAAACCTCGTAGAGTGCAACCATCACTCTATTAACGTACTAGCTCTCCCGTACCAAGATATACAACATACACAGAATAGTACAAAATCTATGATAGAGTATACTGAAGTATACATATGCAAAAACAATGAATGCTGACTTACAAACTGATAGAGTCAGAGAAGTGCGGATATCCAAGCCACATCCAACAAAGCAACACCCCTGGGTGTTCAAACATAACTATGCCGAACAACATCGACATGCCAGAATGTCCAGATGCAAAGACAGAAGATACAGAACATGTCGATGCAGAGAGAGTCAGTATAGACTCATGCCTTAATGAAAACTAACAATCGTTATATCCACTGATGGCTCAACAGAGGATAATTTGGGTCTTACCCCAATTGACAAAAGAATCAATCCACAGAACAAACATGGGACAACATTCCCAATGAACAAATTGTGAAGTCGCTGAATCCTCAAAGGTACAGATAAACAAAGAACATATCTCTAAAGTTTAGATAATCACGTGTCTGAAGAACAGACATCAGACATTGGTCAGAGATCAACTTCAAAAGCTTTAGCAATCACATAGTCATACAGAGCGGAAAGAACCTCTGATAATACTCAACAGAGCAAATAGAACGCAACAATCAAATGTTGCCAAATGAGATAGGGTAAAGAACCAAAAGAATTTACACTCTTGATATTCAACCCTCACAATCAAATCAATAGATCTTGAAGATCTGATGACACACTAACCAACAAACCACGTTATCATTTCCACATTCTTTGCAAAGAATGATATCAAATTCCGCAAAGCCAAATCTCTTTAACAAAAATCGCCCAAATTGAATCACATTCTCAAATTGATTTATCTGAAATCAATGAACACGAAGGAATATAACCTTAGTCATAAGAAAATATATCACATCTTCAAAGAATACCAAAGAATGATACCACCTTGTCACCAAAAAAATATCATAGGCGCTCCAATGCTTACATCATCCATATCCAATTCAAACCAACTCGTAAGCTAATTCGCATACTCACTATTGATTTCCAGATCATTTAAAAAATCATGATTACTTACCATATAAGTCAACTGCATGTCGACTCCAAATTAATTCCCCAAGCTGTTTGTAATTCCTCAATATTATCGTTTAACCTCAAATGAATTTATCAACACTGATAATAATCATACCAATGATCATTACCAAAAATCATCAAATGAACCAAAGAAATCAAAGAAGTCACCACGTGAATTCTTCCCCAAATCACTAATCACACATCTCCTTGATTAATCTAAATATCTCCTGAATGCAAATGATTAAATTATCTCTCTTATCGGTAGACATATTTGCAATATGATCCATCAATCACATTCTTAGTAATTCAAAGCTTTAGTACTCCAAGTACTATTTTACTCCGATTAACACTAAAAATATACTTGTCATGAAAATTGATCTCGGATCTTAACAAATCCAGCTCCAATAAACCACCAAAAGAAAATCTATCGCATAAGCTTATTATCAATCACTATCGGACTAATCCGTAATTTCTTCAAACACATTTCACTTAGCAATAACATTAAGCTCTCCTGCACTTAAGAGTCCCATAGTACCATCTTGTGCTATGATATCAAACCTCAAATTAGTCTCCTTAATTTTTTTTTCACTCACCAACAAATCAAATGTTCCTATCGAATTCTCCAAAATACCATACTTTGAATGCAATAACAAATCGATCATAGCATAGCATGAACTTCTCATTCATGTGACAAAACACTTATCACAATTTCACCGAAGTAATCTCAACTAAAGGTATTCTAACCTCAAATCGATTCAAAGAACCACAAGGCTTGCTATAGCTAGCCCAAAAATCTCCCATTCTCAGAACATATTCCAACAAATTCTCATACCTTAAAATCAATTAAGGTCTCACACCAAAGAATGTGGAACACTCCACAAAATTCCTCTATTAGAAGCATTGCTACGCCCACACACTAGATTAGGTCTAAAGAAATTAGACAATCATGCCATGCAATGCTAACGCAAGCAAAACATATGAAAAATTATGACAACTGAGGTGATGTCTCAACTTCTAAAATTCTAATCGAATTCCTTTGATCTGTTACTAAAAGATAGGCGGCCTCAACGGCGGCCCTAACTAGAGACTCTGAACTCGAGTCCATATCTATGAATGCAATCAGACAATCAAAATGCATATGTGCGGTTCAGATTATTGGTATTTGCCACAGTACCAAGACAAATATCGAAACATCTAGACAAAGTCGGGAAAGCGTACAGAGGCAAATCAAACTGACTCAATCAAAGATACCTAAGCTCCATAATCAACCCAGACAATACAAAACCTAATGCTCTGATACCACCTTTGTCACGACCCATTTTCGAGCTCGTGATCGGCATACAAGGCAAACCGTCTATGAGAGCCCGACCCATCTCACACAAGCCTCAATATATCGATTTATTACCCAAAATCATATTTAATAAAATAAAACTAATTAAAGGTTTAAACACCGTTTATTAAAAAAAACATAATATAAATTTGTAGAAATAATTTCAAATTTAAAACATTTGAAATACCAAATACAATAACAAAAACTAAAAGAAATCTCACAGGAAACCCGGTGTGAAGCCTCTACTAATCATACAAACGGGGCCCGATCAAAAGGGCATTGACCGCAACGTCATGATACCTCACTGAGCATCAAATGTCAACAATCATCATTCACAAGAGTCACCTGCAAGATGATAATAACAAGGACAAAACAAACAAAGAAAAGGGGGTCAAACCCAATGAGGGAAAGCACTCCAGATTGCCTCATACATATATATACACGCTACATACATAGTTGCAGTTCAAAACCCTTTCCAAATAGTTCGCAATCAAAGCAAACAACATACACGAAATCATTCACAAGTTAATCAAAATCTTTCATGAATATTTCTAAAATCTTTCCAAAATTTCTTCAAAGCTTATCAAAGCTAATGTGTTTTCAATAACAAAACAAAACGTTTGCAAAAAATGTTTTATTTTATCAAGATTCCAAAATAAAATCTTTTTAAGGTTAAGCCAAATTCCAAAGCAACAGTCTAGAAACCCTTTCAAACCTTTGTTAAAAATTTCATATCAAAATTCGAAAACCTTTCTAGCTTTACTCAAAATTCCAAAGTCAAAGTTTGTCAAGTAGGCATAGCAAAACCCTTTTTTATATTTTATTGAAAACTCCAATCCATAGTTCAAAACCATTCTAGCCTCGCTAGGAATTACAAAATCCAAAACTTCGCCACGTAGGCATAATAATCATAATATTATTATTATTATTCTCATCACAGATAAGGGGTCGGTAACAATCGTGGTGTGATCTGTGCCACTACCACCACAATAATGATCTTGGACTCTGCCACTGATCCAATAACAAATCATGTGCCATCGTCAGGACGCATGGCTACCGCAACCCTGGTAGCTGGGCCAGTAACAATACATTGGTATACCAAAGGCTATGAAACCCGTAGCAAAGGTTTTTGTCTCCAATATATTTACATAGTATATTTAAATCCAATAAAAAATGGTCATGCGACCGGTTTATCAAAAATAATGTGATATATAAGATATAATTTATACATCGAAATCTAAACATTTATTAGAAACTTTATCATAAAATAAATCACTCACATGTGTTTCATTAATATTATTGGGCTTTTAATTATATGATACTTTATCATAAAATAAATCACTCACATGGGCCTAATTATGTCACGCATAATTAAAAAATCATAACCATGATAATTGATGATTCATATTAAAACCCATTACATTAATGGACAATGTATTAAATCTTATTTAACATATAAATCATAAAACCCTGAAATATTATTGATTAAACAAATCAATCATCTTAATAATTCAATTACCATAAAGAGAACTTTTGTAACCAATCCAATTCATTTTTGTGTGTGACCCAATAGGTCCACTTGAGATTGGCAATGGGCCTCGTCCCAAAACACATGGGCCCAAAGTCCATAAGCGGTATCTAGTAATACATTATGGCAACCCAAAATCGAGTGGTATCGGTAATTCGAGTTAACCTTTCACAGTTTGATATTCAGTCATTTTGTCTCACGATATCTATGTTAAGCATAAGGCATGGTCACATGTCAACCTTATATTTCTTAATGTATTTCTTGACCCCAAGTAGATTGATATAAAAAATGACATTGATAAACTCTTTATCAATTCATTCAAGTATGCATACATTCTATCAATCCCACTCATCCAGTGGCCAAGAGATATCACTCTTCATAAGAGGAACAAATCCATCACTCTCACTATCACTCCTCTACATGATTCATGACATATCCAATCATAGCTTTTATTGTTGCCCTGTTATGGATAACATTTCACATACTTGATGGCATAAGGAAGAATAGACTATTCATGGAGTTTTATCTTCATAAAACATATAATATTTTATAGAAATGAAATGCCTCTTTATTAAATAATTGAATGACAAAATACATCAATGATTGGGCTAGGGCACAATTCTAACACCACTAACTAGCTTTCCATTCACTCCTAACAACACACCACCCCATATCATTTCTGTGTCTTCCAGTGATGGCCATTGTACATCACCAACACAATTACCATACTTTGGTACACTTGTTGTTAGCCCTCGTGGATCAACCTGATCGATCTTTGCCTGTTCTGGAGTCTCAATCACAAACTCCACCCGTTTTACTGCAGAACTTACAACAGTCCTTAATCCATTAGTAACTACTGAGTTACCAATGAAGGTGTAAATGTCATTCTGCAATTTACCCTTCATCACTACCGAAGAACCCTTAAACACCCGAATTCCTCCACCTTTCCTAGAGAAATCATAACCTTACTTAGCCAAAGCACTACAGAAATCAAGTCCCTTTGCAACCCCGGGACATACCAAGCATCAAGTTTTTTGACCATCCTGTTATGCATCTTGATCTGCAATGAGCCACTACCTTCAAGGATCAGCTTCTCACCATCTCCTAATTTCACACTGCCTCTCCATTCTTTAAAAGAATCAAACCGTTTCCTAGAAAATGTCATGTGACAAGCTGCACTAGTGTCAATAACCCAATTATCTTCAGATCTAGATATAGTAACTATCAAAACTTCACTTTTTTTCTCCCTCATTAGAATTATCCTGAAACCCCACAGAATTATTCTTAGCTACTATTGCCATTGATTCCTTTACATTTCCCCTATGTGGACAATTATTTTTCATGTGCCCAATCTCCTCACAATGATAACACATCAACCCATAATTCTTTCCCATTCTATTGCCCCTACTCACAGTTAACCCAGACTCTACACTGTCTCCACCCGAACTAGAAGTTAACCTCTTCATTTCTTTAGACAACAAAGCATCCTTAACATCGTTAATCGAGATTCCATCTCTACCATGCATTATAGTATCAATAAAACTTTCATACGAGTCAGACAAAGAATATAACAGAAACATAGTTTGATCCTCTCCCTTAATGTCAACACCAACACCTTTCAAATCTAATACAATCCTATTAAATTTATCAAGACGTTATGTTACCTGCATCCCTTTTGACATCTTCAAGGTATGCAACCGCCTTTTTCTGATAAAACTTGTTCAACAAGGACTTCTTCTGATACCTACTCTCCAGTTTCTTCCACAAGTATAGTGCAGTAGTTTCATCAGCTACCTCCCTCAAGACTTTATTCTCCAAACTTAATAGAATTGCACTATGTGCTCTCTTCACAATCTTAGTTTTTTGTACCGCTGTCAGTTGTTCAGGTAATTTCTCTTCACCTTCTAAAGCCTCCTCACACTTTTGCTGAACCAGAATCGCCTTCATCTTCATCTTTCATAGCGTGAAATCATTCAACCCATTGAATTTCTCAATCTCAAATTTGTATGAAGACGTCTTCTTTTTGCAAAACGAGCCCAGGAGTTTCCAAACAAACTTTTGTGTCTTTGATACCACTTGTAAGGAAATTAGGCGAAAGAAGAAAGCAGAATTAAACAAGAGCAATCACACACGAACACAATATTTACGTGGTTCGGTCAATCGACCTACGTCCACGGGCAGAGAGCTAGTAATTCTATTATTTAGAGTTAAACCGACAACCAAGGATTACAAGAATTGTCCCAAGCCACCTATTTATAGTTTACAATGAATCATAAGCCAAAGCAATTAGGAAACCCTAAAACCAACCCTAAACCCGTCCAAAACATGACACACGGTCAGGAAACACAAGACACAAACCGAAGCTTGCAATTCACGGCCTAAACATCGCGTCCGTGTAACAAGCCACTGAATTTGTGCATTACACGGTTTGGGACACGATCGTGTCCTTCACTGTTTTGTCCAAAACTCACCAATTTCGTCTCCATTCCGTCCCACTTTAACTTGCATCAATTCCTTCAAGGTTTGGCTTCAATCTTGCTCAAGAAAATCACTTCAATATTAACATTTGCCAAAAGATACATTATTGTTGTGTTTTAGGCAACGTCGATTATAATTTAAAAGTATATACTACTATTATTTCTTTTTTATAATATAAATTTACTACAAATATTCAACTATTTTTTTATTCGTTTGAATCTTAATTGAATTTTTATTTTTTTTACGTTAAAACAATTACATTATTACTAAATAAAATTTACTTCAGATTTTATTTATTTATTTTATTTATTTTGTACATTGACTCACATTAAGAATCAAACACTCGATATATAATTATTGAAAGTAACTTCAATATTAATACGTTAAAAGTCTACCAACGGTATGACAGATTTTATTATCTAAAGAAATCATGAAATCAACAATTCAACTTTTGAATTTTCAAGACTAAATTCGGTGAAACAGAAGTCCAATTAATTAAACTAACATGTGTTGGTGTATATGCCTTATGCGATCTTATTAGGGAGCATAATAACAACAAGAGATGGGGGAAGAAAGGAAAAAGAAATTCCGCCATAATAAAAGACTTATATATATTATTAAACCCAAATTATATTTTTCCCTTCAATAACCAATTTGAATAATTTGGTATATCTCATAATAAAAAGTACTCTTGGATGCTATTCTTTATCAATGTAAAATACAAGTTTTTTTTTTTACTTACACACAAATTACATTAACAGGATTGAATCTCAAAGTATGAGCACTTTTCGCTTCCTAGACCGAGCGCATATTTTCGTGGGGTCCACTGACAATGGACCCCACAGACGATGTGTTGATATTTGTTTTTATGTTTCTTTACAATGGTCAAATGATTTTATTTTTTTTTGTTTAGGGACCGTTTGTTTCATGTAATACCCCGTTTGTTTTGACTATGTCTTTATAGCTTTTCGTTCATCTCCGATCCAATCCTTAGTGTTTGGAGATGTTGGTGGGATGTTGGTGGTGTTAGATAAATCCTTGTTGTTGAGTAAGCTTGGAGTTACTCGAGTAAGTGGGGAGTTACTCGAGTGAACATGAGTAAATGGGTTGATTGGAACCTCTGGTTGCAAGTTACTCGAGTAGAACTTTATGCTACTTGAGTAATCGAGGGTAGGATTATGCGAGTGACGGTTAGTCTCACTCGAGTGGGTTCATGCTTTATTTCTGTTCAAGAACTGGGACTTACTCTAGTAGGTTTTGACTTACTCAAGTGAGAGGGCTGGGATTTCCTTTGAAGTAAGACTTACTCGAGTAAGTATTAAGACAACTTTGGTACTTAGCAAAACGGTGAGTTTTGCTGTCTTGGCCTATTAAATATCCCACCCGACTTCTCTTCGTCATTTACTCCTTCGAACCACCACATTCACTCTGAAATTCATCTCTCTCCCTCTTCCATTGCCTATCTTT
The DNA here is from genome assembly GCA_948243855.1 of Flueggea neowawraea. Lineage (NCBI taxonomy): Eukaryota > Viridiplantae > Streptophyta > Magnoliopsida > Malpighiales > Phyllanthaceae > Flueggea > Flueggea neowawraea. Next base: position 1,620 of record CAODLS010044165.1, on the reverse strand, counting down.
GACTCCAGTTGATTCCCTAAGGTAAGATCACTCTTCTCTCACTTCTTTTTCTTCCATTTTGTTATTGAATAAATGGATTTGTTGGGCATTTTTTGGAGTGACGAATTGAGCTAGGGTTTTTGAATTTGGGTGATTTTGATGATTTCTATTGGAATGAGAGTTGTATATTGGTTGTAGATGATGGATTATGGTTGGGGAAACATGGATTAAGCTTGGGTTTGAAGGATTTGAGTTGTTTTTATGTGGGTTAGGATTTTGGCCGAAAATGTGATGATTTATGATGATTTTGAGTTTCTTTGTTGTAACTAGTTGTAGATTTGAGTTCAGGAGGTTGGTTATGGACAATGTGGGTGTTTGGGAGTGATTTTATTGGTTGAATTAAGATTTAGTCGATTTTGAAATTCTGGGTTGTGTCTTACTCAAGTAAGCACTTAACTTCCTTGAGTAAGCCAGATGGGCTCTTACTTGAGTAAGCGCATGGCTTACTCGAGTAAGTAGTGGTGTGTGTCACTCGAGTAGCCCTTGGTTTAATAGAGTGAGCTAAGGTTCTGAGGGACCAAAGCTGTAATTTGCTTGTCTCGCGATTTTTTTGAGTTCGGGGGCTTATTTAAGGATTCTGACTACTTAGAGTGCTAGTTAGTAATCCCATATTTGTTTTGAGGATTATTTTGTAATTTGCTAAGTCTCGGGGATTAAAACATAATTTTTCATTATTCAGGGACCAAATTGTAATTTTATGTAGATTTTTGATTTTGGATTGGGAATGATAGAATATCATTTGAATAGACTTTAGGGATCTTTTGAGGGTCCGAGTCCGCATTTTCATTGCATAACATTTGGTATTGCCACAATACCGTATTTTGACTTGTATCTGATATATCTGTTGATATATTTTGTTTGTTCAACTTCTTATTCTTGTCAGTGAGCCCAGCCACTGACGAGTGGAGCTTGACTAACGTTTGAAACTGGATATCCAGGTAAGTGAATAGTAGCTTCAGACACATAGGATGCATATCGAAACTTCTCTTATTGTTTTTGATATGTTGGACATGATATTTGAATTTGGACTAATACGAGGATTGGCTTAATTAATAAATTAGTTATGTGTTTAATAATGAATACTTTGTTTTTTAAAATGATATATATGTATTATATATCCGCTTTGTTTTTTGATGCTGCTTTGCATGCTTACGATTTTATACTATGTAATAGTATAACATGATTTGATTTTTCTGATATGGGGTACCCGCGCTACGGGTAGTAGTAGCCTTTGGTACACAAATGCTTTGAGAAATCCCAGCTACTAAGGATATCGGTAGCCATGTGTTCTGATCCAACACATGGTTTGTTAGTGATTAGGAACAGAGTCCACATCACATTTGTTTAGTGCCAGATGCACACCTTTGATATGGTCCCATATGTATGATATGTGTTTTGACTTCGAAACTGATTTGACATGTTTTTGTGTCTGTTGTTTTCTTTGTTTGCGAACATTTTGAAAAATGATTTTAAACATGTAATACCCCGAATAATTTTTATAATTATTTTGGGATAATTATATTTGGAGTAATTAATTTGAATAATTATTGGTGGATAATTAGTTTTGGGAATAATTATTTT
>CAODLS010043855.1:0-20657 GCA_948243855.1 Flueggea neowawraea | reverse complement strand
TATCATCATTCTGAGTTCAATGGATGATGATATTGCTAAGCAATTCACAAACTATGAGTTTGCGAAAGATCTCTGGACTGGGTTGAAGGAGCAATTTGGCGGTGTGTCGCTAACTAAGCTCATGTCTTTGACTATAAAATTTGACATGTACCAGAAGCTTCCTGATCATACTAAGAAAAAGCATCTCAGGGAGATGAGAAACCTGATCAGTGAGCTTAGCAATATCGGTCACAAGCTGACCAAGGAGCATAAAATCCAAGCTGTTATCCGTTCCTTGCCGAGCAGTTAGGATCAGATGAAGCATCACTTGACGCATGCTTCGAACATCCAAACTTTCATTGACGCAACGTGTTATCTTGAGCTCGACGAGGACCGTCTGACGGCTCTCAAAATCAATGTTGAGGCTCATGTAGCTAATTCTGGACCCCAAAAGGGTTTATCCGGCAACGAGAAGAGGAAGCAGAGGGCATTCTTCTTCAAGAACAAAGGAAAGGATTTCAAAGGTAAATAGAAACAAAAGGGGCAACAAAAGAAAAAGGCCAATGGCAAGTCCCGCATTTTTAAGATGAAATGTTACAATTGCCAACAGAGGGGGCACATTGCTAAAGACTGCACTCCTCTTAAGAAGGTACAACACCTTGATTCCTGTTTACATTTTGCTTGTGTGGCAAGTTCTGTATTCCTAATTGAATGCCACCCTTAATGGGTGATTGATTAAGGAGCGACCGACCATATGAGCAAAGAATGTGAGGCATATGTCCAGTTCCGTCGAGTCCCTCATGGAACAAAGTGGATATATGTTGGGAACAATGCAAAGGTGGAAGTCCAAGGTATAGGAACTTTTATGTTGACCTTGCGCGGCTGCAAGACATTGTTGTTACATGATGTCCTCTATGCTCCTGGGATACGAAGGAACTTGGTTTCTATTTTATCTTTGATAAATAATGGATTTGCTTTGTCTTTTGAGAACAACAAAGTAGATTTGTTTTTGAGTGGTACTTATTATGGCTATGGTTTTTCCATGGATGGTTTTATTGTTATGGATTTGGAGTATGTGAATAACAATAATGCTAGTTTTTCTTATGTTACTTCATCATCGACTAGCACGTGTGATGCAAATCTATGGCACACAAGACTCAACCACATTGGCCAACAACGTATGAGCCATCTAGCCAAGGCTGGTATGTTAGGTAATTTACGAAAATTTGAATTACCAACTTTCAAAAATTGCCTTAAGGGAAAACTAGTCAGTAAACCATTTGGTAAAGTGACTCGAGTTGAATATCCATTGCAACTTATCCATTCGGACATTTGTGGACCTATGAACATGAGAACACGTCATGGAGCGTATTACTTCATCACATTTATAGATGACTATACACGTTACAGTCAAATCTATCTAATTTCCCATAAGTCTAAAGCACTCACTTGTTTCAAAAGATTTATGAATATCGTTGAAAATCAGATAGATAGAAAGATCAAAGCCCTGAGAACCAATAGTGGTCGGGAATACCTATTTGAGGATTTCAAGGCATTATGTGATGAAAGGGGAATTGAACACCAATTATCAATCCCTAGGACCCAGCAAAAAAACGGTGTGACAGAGAGGAGGAATAGAACACTCCTTGACATGGTAAGATCCATGATGGTTGAGGCCAACTTACCAATTTCTTTTTGGGAAGATGTGTTGCTCACAACAACTTATGTCCTAAATCGTGTTCCATCCAAATCCATTGCAACCACACCTTACGAGATGTGGACATGTTGTAAGCCCGATCTATCTCACATAAGGCCATGGGGTTGTGCGACCTACGCCTATAACACCTCTAGCAAGCATGGAAAGCTTGGCCCAAAAGGTGGAAAAAGCATCTTTGTATGGCATCCTGAAACTTCCAAATGATATGTCCTAGTGAGAAAGCAAGAAGATGGCACGATAACCGAGTACAAATCTTGAGAAGGAATTTCCAAAATTGGGAGAAGTAAGTACAGACTTCAAATTCTTTGAAACACCAGAACATGAACATTTAGGATCACTCCATACAAGTGAGAGAGATTTTTCGGCTGAGGATGAACGTTTAGACTTTCCACCTCAAGCCAGTACCAATGTTCATGATCCTAACTCAAGTGGGAGTATAGTTCCTAACTTGAGTGGGAGTGAGAATCTTCTTCCCAGTGGGAGTGTACCAAATCTTGACAAATACATGCGATTCATGTATCAAGAAGCGAAACCGCTGCGTAAATCGGCGAGAGTGAAATTTCCACGACGAAGTTTTTCAATAGAAGAACCGAGTGAGGCTTTCTTAACAGTAATCCCACTAGATGAGGAAGTACCCACAAATATGCGAGAGGTTTTAGAATCCCCAAGTAAGGAAGAACGAATCAAGTCAATGGAAGAAGAGATGACATCTATGAGTTTAAACCAAGTGTGGGAATTGGTTGAACTCCCCGAAGGCCAAAAGGCTATTGGGAATAAATGGATATATACGATTAAGTGTGGCGCTGATGGTAAGCCTATCAAGTGAAAAAGTCGTTTAGTTGCAAAGGTGTTTACGCAATAGGAAGGAATCGACTATGACGAGACCTTCTCACATATTATAAGATTTGTCTCGATTAGGTTGATCTTAGCATTAGTTGCTGCTATGGACCTCGAGCTACATCAAATGGATGTGAAGACTGCATTCCTCAATGGCAAACTGGATGAAGAAATCTATATGGTTCAACCTAAAAGTTTCGTAGTCCCAAGCGGTGAGCATACAGTTTGCAAGCTGAAGAGATCTATTTATGGTTTCAAGCAGTCTTTAAGGCAATGGTATATTCGCTTTCATGAGGCGATTATCTCATTCGATTTCAAAATGATCAGCAAAGACCCTTGTGTATATGTTAAACGCTCGGGAGACAAGTTTGTCTTTCTAAAGTTATACTTAGAAGACATTCTTATTGCAAGTAATGATCTGACCTATATCAAGAGTGTCAAAGGCTGGCTGCCGACCAGATTTGAAATGAAAGACATGGGAAACGCAGAATATATCCTTGGGGTTAAAATCTCAATAGATCGATCTAAGAAATTGATATCTCTTTCACAAAAGAGATATATTGACAAAGTCTTAGAACGATTTAACATGCAAAGTTGCAATCCTGTGGCGATCCCAATAGCTAAGAATAACGAACTTAGCTATGAGAAGTGTCCACAAACGGCAACAAAGAAGGAATGAATGAAGAAAGTTTCATATGTCAATGCCATTGGTTGCCTAATGTATGCAATGATGTGTACAAGACATGATAACTGTTTTACAGTTGGTCTTTTTTTTGTCATTTTCATTTATAAATACCACCATCTCCACTTCATTTCTTTTTTACACACAATTTCAATTACATTTTTCTCTCTTCTCTTATCAAACACACACAATCTCAATCACATTTCTCCATCTTCTCTTGTCAAATGGATCCAAACCATGATCAAGTTTTTTCCTAAAATCCTAATCCAAACAATACCTCAAATTCTCGAAACCATCCATATGGTTTTTTCCCACCAAATTTCCAAAATTCTCCAAACCTACCATACCCATTATATCCACAAAATTTTTCATATTCCTAAAATTTTCAAAATGCACCCAATTTGTCATCATATCATTTTTTCCTTCCACTGAATTTTTACAATCAAAATTCTAAAAATCTTATCGACCCTTACTTTCCACCAAAATCTTCAACTAGTCCACCAGTAGATGTGGCATCTTTCACTTCAAATGCGTCGGATTCATGTTCGTTGTCTGATTCTCAAACCCCCTCAATATCTATTCAACCACGAATTGAGAATTTTAATTTGGCTGAAACGCACAATGTAGATGGGGGTGATCAAATGCTTGCGAAAACGTGGAGTACTATTTCAACTAACAGTATTGCTGGAAATGAGCAAAATGAAAAAGCCTTTTGAAAAAAGGATTTGTGATTATTCCAACAAGCATAAAAAATATGGTTCTGAAAGAACATGTACAACAGTCAAGCAATATTGGTTTTGGTTGCTTTCACAGGTTAATGAATTTAACAAATTGTACAACCGATTGTTGGGTGAGCATCGAAGTGGCTGGAGCGACGACCAAATGAAACAATATGCTCGTGAACTATACTATCAAAATCGGAGAAAACATTTCACCCACGAGCACGTTTGGGTAATGGTGAAAGATGATCAGAAGTGGCAACCGATGATACCTATGTCTAGGTCACCAAAAGGACCAAAAATAATGAAAGTTGTGTGTATACAAGTTCTTCCAATGTCGATACAAGTGTGGGAGTCGAGGTAGATGAAGTCGAAGTGCGTCCAATCGGCCAAAAAGCAGCAAAGAAAAAGGGTAAGTTGAAAAGGAAGGGGAAAGCAATGGACAGTGGAGAAAGCACCAACCATGTTTGGGACAAAAAATGGAATGAATGGAAAGAGAAGATGGAAGCCAAAATACAAATTAGGGAACGGATAGAGAAGCTCGTAGAATTTGAAATATTGTTGAAGGATACTTCTACCATGACTCCCAAACAACGTGAAACACACAAACAAATTTGTGATATTATCAAACAAAAACATGGCAAGAATATTAGTAGTTTAGGGTGTTGTATTTTATTTTTAATCTTAGGGTACTATTATAGTTAATGTATTTTATTGTTTTATGGTATCAAGCAATGTACTTTAAGTTAATATATTGTATTAATTTGAATGTAATTTAATTTTTTATTTTTTTATTTTTTTGAATGTATTTTTTTATAATTATTCACTCAATGCTAATTTATATAAAATATTATTTCCAAAAATTCCCCATAAATAATTTATCCAAAATAATTTATAATATAATTTTGAAAATATAACTTATTTTACATTAAAGTATAAAATTAATATGTTGAATAAATATATTTTTTTTGTGAATGGTATATTATAAATAAATTAAAGGAAAATTAATTTCTGAGTCTTTCAGATTTGCTCTAATTAATAGGTCAGTTTTCGTATTTTTAGAATGTTACAGACATATCTTTGAGGTGAAAAATCAGGTTGCACATAAGTTATCTATTAGTTGTCTGATCTGTTAGTAAATTGCTGATGTATCATCTGATTTATTTTAAATAAAATTTTAAAATAAAAATACCCTAAATCTATTTCATACATGTTCTTGGTATTATTTACTAAAAAACTAGAAAAAATTGCAGCAACCTATTCTCAATTTTTTTATTCATTCACATTAAGGTCAAACAAATTCAACTCAAAAATTCGAAAAAAAAAACAAAGAGCAGGACAGTTAAAATTCTCAGGAGTATCCAAATTTGCAGTATGTATTGTCCGCCAACCGTTTCAGAACACCCAGATAGACATTCCAATCAAAAACTACCCAAAGGCACTACCTTCAACAACACCAACAGCACAGATTAGAAACTCCCGGATAGAGATTCCAATTAAAAACCACCCAAAGGCACCACCTTCAGCAACACTAACAACACAGATTGAACAAACAAGCAAAACCCAAAAACCAAAACAGCTGATAACAATATAAAATAAAACGTTGAAAACACCACTGAAACATGACATTTTAATTTGAAACGGCTTCGTTTTAACCATCTTTCATCACACTTTTTAACCCTCTAAAATCTTTAAAAGTGGACCCTATTTTACTGACATAGCATATGACACATCATTAACCATTAGCATATAATGTGACATGTCAGCTTACATGTCAACAACTTGAGGGAAAAAATGGGGTTAAAACAACCATTGCTATATTATGTGACATGTCAGTTTACACGTCAACAACTTAAGGGGAAAAAAACGGAGTTAGACAAGTGACATTTGTTGCTCAATCTAAAATTTGTGTATCAATTTACCAAAATAAATTCGTGACAAATTTGTTAATTAGTCCAAATTCATTTTTTTAATTAAATAAACCATTACATTTTCTCTTTGCATCATTAACTTTTTTAGAAATATCTTATTTAATTTTTCAAGACTAAATATGCGTTTAAAATTATAAGAAATTCACTATTTAAGCATTTTAAACAACAGAAACACAATGAGAAGATATGTTGAAAGAAAATGACATAAATCCAAGGGGGTTAATTTTACCGACAATCACCCTAAATTGAATAATATTGCAGTATGGTCATTATACTAACTTTTGTTATAGGAAGGTCACCGAAAATCGAATTTCATTCCAAGATTGTCATTATGTCCGGTTTTTAGAAATTTCTGGGCTGAAAAGCTGACTAGACATGTCATGTCCCTTAAAAATGCCATGCAAACGCCACATGGATGCTGACCAATTTAGTTGAACCAACACGAACTGAATCAACCACAACCCAACCCGTCCAAAAAAATTAAAAAAAATCACACCACCTACCCACCTTCGTCCTTCTGCATCTACGTACAACCACCACAGCACACTCCACAAATTCTTTATTCCAAAAATTTTTCAAAAAATTGTATATTCTCTCTTCCACCCAAATTTCCTTCAGCTCTCATCAAAACCACCTGCCCAGACCACCATCAACTGAAGCCAATCCATTGAAAACCCCGACATTACCATAAATGCACTGATAGGTTGTATTTCATGTATATTTTATATTATATTTTATGTTTGTTTTGCATAATAAATTATTATTATTTGTATATTTTTATGTTTTATTTATTTTTTTCATTGTTTAAGTGAATAGTTAATAAAACGTAAAAAAAAAATAATGTTGTTTTAGTGTAATCTGATGCTGACTATGTTATAAAATAACCATGTCATAGATGGCCCACGTGTTTTAAAAAATTGGGCATTGGCTTTGAGCAAGAAGGAATGAAATAAAGCTTTTTATTAATATTTGTTGCTGAAACAATGAGCTATTATTATTATCATTATGTTTTGTTATTGTATTATTTGGATGATTAGGTTTTATTAGGAGGCACATATATAAACCTCCTCTTTTTATTTTTGACGGTTGGTCACGCACAGAACAACAACACTTTCATTTTCTTTGGTTTTTCTTATTAATATGTGTAACTAAATTAGCATTTAATTGAGGTACTTTTGATGTTCGATCTAATTAGGTTGTGAGATTATTATTTTTAGGATTAATAGAGTATTTCTCATTAATTCTAATTTAGGTAGCAAATAACTTGAATGATTGTGATTTGACAACTTTTAATGTTATGAAATTGAATGATCTAGTTTAAATGATTTACGACGTTTTCGATTTCACTAGGTAAGATAGTGGTCTCTTTGGTTCTCACTGCTGTCATTAGATTAAACTTTGTCCAGACGTCCCAGTGGTTGTCTAGTTGTTAAGAAAAATAATATACAGTGCGTCTCGGGGCTATCGATTAAGTAAGAAGAGATTGGTTATTTGAGTGTATCACCGGTAACTGTAATTCTATCTATTCAAATACTCAATATTATTCTTAGTATCTATGATCGGCTCAATAGATAGAACGAAAAAGTACCTTAACTAGACATTCATTATTATTGATTTTCTCATAATTTTGTTGCTACATTTTTATTGTTTCCTTCATTACGATTTTTGATTTTATTGATTTATATTCTAAGCTTCACACATATTTTTTATAATTTTATTTTTATTTTAAATAAATAAATAAATTTTACTAATATATGTAGATTCAACTATTAAATTATGTTCACTATTATATACAGAATTTTAATTTTTTTTGGATAGGAATTAAAGTGTTGGATTGACACTGATTGCGCACTGCACTTTCCGCATATCCAACTATTCCTATCTCTGAGTGGTGATACTGAGATTTCTTTTTTACTGCAAAGAGATTGATGACGCTGAGTAGATGTTTGATTAAATGTATCAGTGGGTTTGTTTCGGTTGTTTAAGTGTATGTTTTGAAGAGTAACAGTGGATCGGCGGCAAAATTCGGCGGTGAAGAGAGGAGATCGGACCGGTATTGGAGTGGCGTCGCGCGAGGCAGAGAGAGAGAGATTTTAATAACCCGAAAAAATGAGAAGAGTAAAAGTTGTGGGTTTTTAATAATTTGTGAAAAATAAAAAAAGAGTAGCAGTAGTAGTCGACTTCTCTCGTCTTGATGAAGATGATGTTTTTATTTTTATTTTTTTTAGAAGATGATGTTTTTATTTTAGCAGTTGATTACAACTTTTTTTTTTGCTTCTTTCATTTTTCTTTTAATTTCTTTGAACAAAGTTGTTTTTTTATTGTTTAAGAGATTAATTATGCGCTTTATGAGTGCAGGCATTGACCTTCAAAATCCAGTTCGTTTTTTTGTTTGTAACTGTTGCATTTAGAGAGAGAGAGAGAGAGAGAGAGAGAGGTGGTGGAGAAGAGGGTGAGAGAGAGGCAGTGGCGATGGAGCAGCTGATTTTTTAATCTTTTTGGACAGGTCAGGTTGCAGATCTGGTATAGGTTCGGTTCAATTTTGGTTCAACTAAATGGGTCGACTTTCACATGGCCTTTTTGGCCCGGAGATTTTTAAAAATATACTACAGTGACTGTCTATGAATAAAATTTAATTTTTGATGAACTTTCTGCAACAAAAATAAGTATAGTGATAATGCTAAAATATTGTTTAATTTAAAGTGACGGTCGGTAAAATTAACCCACCCAGGGTATTTCGTTTGTTGAATTTTCGAATAATTTGTTCAACAATTATTGCCAGTGGCTTGAAAAAAGAGATATCTGCTCTTTATATGACATGCATCCATTTTCATCTCCTCTTTTTTTCTTGCCATTTTCATAACTCATATTCCCTTATTAATCATCTCACTGTTTACTACATTTAACAAAATCTTAGCACCAGAAAATAAAAATAAATGAAAGTGAAGCCTAAATGGTGAGAACAAACTAAGCTTACAATATGGTCTAATCCCAGGGCTATCAAACAAAATTATGTTTAAGATAACAGTATTACTTGCCTAGGAATTGGCCAAATCGCAGCACTTAACTACACAGCTTATAACTCTACTTTCATTACCTTACGAAGGCAGACTCCCGCCTCAGGAAACAAAAGTTTAACCTGAATGATCGTTAAGATGGAGCGCCGAGATATGAAGCTAGCCGCAATATGTCACTGAATATTCCGCCAGCAGTGACTTGAGCTCCGGCACCTGGACCACGAACGATTAAAGGCTGCTCCTTGTATCTTGTAGTCGTGAAAGCAATGATATTGTCAGAACCCGATAACTGCGCAAACGGGTGATCTCTCTTGTATCTTCGCAACTCTACCCGCCCTTCCTGACTCACCACGTCTACAACTCCCGCATATCTCAAAACCTAGGAACAAAGGACGTGAACACATTCAATACACGATTAAATGAGCACACCGAAAAAAAATTGCAGGACATGTTTCTTGCATTTCTTTTTTTTTTTCTTGATATCAGACATGTTTTCTTTTAATTTAACGGATGACATATGGTACAAAAAGTTATAAAATAATTTTCTCAAATTCAGTGTCCATTAGATTTATTCAAGACTAAAATATTTTTGTACTTCGGAATCCTTGTTTCCTCTAGATTAAATTACAGCAACTTTGATATGTGCTACCTTAATACGTATCTACCTACAAATGAATACCAAAACCACCACCACATTAGAGTTTTGTATGCCAAAGTAGCAAGTTTTTGCTGGTAAAAACATCAAGATAACACATACCACTGCCTTGAAAGCAACAATTATTGATTTTATTGCAGTAAACATTACCAGATTTATTAGGGGTAAATTTGTATTCTTTACTGAGAAACTGCAATTTTTGAGGAAGCCTAATGAAATAGAGCTTCCTAAGCTTTCCTGTGTATTTTAATTCAGGGTACATACAAATAAAAGCTACCACCACAGAAATGTTTGAAAATGAAAGCAACTTTCTCTGAGATCCTAAAACTAGACCTTGAAGATATTTCCTACAAAATATTATTTACTGAAAATCTGCATCTGAACTCAAGCCTCATCACTCTATTGCCAACCCATTTAAGAACCGAAATAGCATGATTATTTGTAAGTATAGCCAATTGCATTCACAATGAAATTTTCTGTACACGAGTAGCATTTAGAAACAAGTCGAAGAACTGAAAGATATACTTACATCCCCAGCATCTTCAGCTTCTTGCCTTTTCTTTGTCATGTCTGTGTCAAAATCTGGCAAATGCTTCATGAATTCTTCAGCTGATGCACTAGCCTACAGTGAACACACAAAGCAATAAAAAAAGAACACACAAAAATACAAATTTATTATACCAAATATATAATTGAGATAGAATGCAACTTACTCTCAATTGTTCTGGCACAAGACTTTGCACTGGGATGTCAGAAAGTTCCAACTTCAAACCAGATTCTCTTGCAAGGATGATCACCTTTGATGCAGAATCAAATCAAGGAATAATGTTTTGCATAAGAATATGTACAAAAAGTAAGAAACAAACTGAAAAACACCTATTCCCACCATTAGCATGAAACATAATGAATTTTGACAACGGATAAACCCAACTGAACCACATTGGTATAATAAAGTTGCAAATCGACACTTAATACAATAACCTAGCACTATTCATCAATCATCAATTAATGGATTTGACTAGCAACCCCGAGTTAAAAACACATACTACTGAACCAGCAATTGTTGAAACTTATTTTTCAGAACTTTAAGTGGATATGGCAGAATGATATAAACAGCGATTCACGGGATGGGAAAAAATTGGCAATAAATTTGTGGGTAGGGAATGATCCAATCATCAAAAGATAGATGTTTTGACTTTTACCTTTCTAGCGACATCAGTTCCAGATAGATCATCCCTTGGATCCGGTTCAGTATAACCTGCTTGCTTTGCCTCTGCCAGGACCTCACTAAATGATCGGTTACCAGTGAAGTTGTTGAAGATATAGCTCAACGTCCCACTGAAAGCTCACAACAAGAAGGCTCTATCAAAAGATGCACATGCTAAATTGTGCATTGCCTGATTTCAAACATTTTCAGAATGCATTGGCAATGCCGTGCACTTGTTCTTTGCTACCAAGATGACTAACCTGAAAATTCCTTCAATTCGCAAGATTTTGTCCCCATTTTCAAGAAGACCCCGTAGAGTGCTTACAATTGGAAGCCCAGCTCCGACAGTTGCTTCATAAAAGTAATGCGTATATGATTGCCGTTGAAGAGCTCTCAACTTTAAATACTGAAATAGAGACAAAGACTACACAACTTAATAATATGCACATAGATATACATATGTAGAAGTGGCGATGGCCATAGCAATGCTAGCAACAAAAACTTTAGGTGTGAGGTCCTCAACATCCTCTATGTTATAAAACAAAAGCTATAACCAATGATGGCAGTTGCTTAATTATAGCTCATAGCATATAAGAATGGTACTCATCATAACATTTTTTAAATAAAATAAAGGGAATTCATGCAACAAAAAAGAAAATCATGATGTCGGTTCAAACATTTATAAGTAAATAGAGAAATGCCATTAAAGAAGGAGAACTATGTCAACTAAATCAAATGAAGGGATTCACGAAAAGCAATTCTTTGGCATACCTTCTATCTTATATCGGTGCAAACATTAGAGAGAAAAGAGTTATCTATTGTTTGGAGAGGTCTTTTTTCAAAATAAGTTCTTCGTACTCTGAAAAGGAGTCATATCCACGGCTTCACTGGATACTGTCTTGACAAATAACTAGAAGTCTAGATGACATTTTCAAGATGAAATATCCTCTTTAAGTGTACTATCATATAAGAGATGTTCATCTTGGTGAGCTTGGACGACTTTGCAAAGAAGCTAGCTGGAAACCATGTGCTCTACAAACATGTGTGGCAGACGGTAGTAGAAATTTCCAAAAGGTCCACTGTGCATGCGGAACACCCATTTACTCATAACAAGTCAAGTCAGCACAAGAAATAAACAGATTTCCAAAGGGCAAAAGAAACAGAAATGTTGAAATCGCATCTGATGACTGAGAAGTAGATAATTATCCATACTATTGAATCATGGAACAGTAACATAGTCCCTAAATGGGTTAACCGGAAAAAAAAAAGTCCCTAAATGGGTAGAGGCAATAAAAGAAGGTTTATGGCACATTTCACATTACCTGATCAAGAGGTCCTGAGTTTGCCTTCTTGTTTGGAGTGATGACATGAATTCCACTTCTCAACCAGTCATAATAACAGCTTGCAACATTTGAGTCCGCTGTACAATCCACCAAGGCAGTATTTGGAATAAAATGATTCCCATGCACATTTTGAATAAATTTCTCCATGTCAGCCACTTCGCCTTTCTCCTTCATAAGTTCTCTCCATCTCGATAAATCAATTCCACTGCAAAACAGAGTATGAGCTGCAACATTCTCACCAAAGAACTCCAGAATTATTATTGTTTAACTATAAAACACAATTGTTAGCTAGCAAGAAAGGGAGAGAACAGATCTTGTATGGAGAATGTCAAGTCCAAGTCATGCATGCGTGCAACCAACATAAGATGAGCCTCAATAATGTCCACACATTGGAAAAACAGGATTTAGTTCAATCAAAAGTTGAATTTATCTGCCTAAATTCTGTCATTTGGAAAAATTAAGTCCTCATGGTGAGAATTAATTCCATTTCACCAATTTATAGCATTTCAGAACATAACTTTTGTCTCCATCGCTAGAATTTGTTCAGAGTTCATCTGGCTTCCTCGTCTTATGGAAAGAAAGGACAAACAATGCGACTCTTACATTCTATTTCTAGTCAGACTCATCCGACACTCTGACAACAGTTTTTAGCCAGTAACCCTTGAAGGAAATCACACTAAGGATCTTCAGGAATATGCTACGGATGGATTATTATGCCTCTTATCAGTTGTGCATCAGATCATAGTTGTGGTTCCCATCTTCCCATTCTTGGATCTGGTTAGTGAATTGGCTAAACTTTACCGACTAGTTATACCATGTGGTTGTTTATCCACAGAGCATCACATCATTCACCTATTTGTATAGATCCAGCTAAGGGACAATTTCCACTTGGCATCTGGTGTTCTACTCAATTTCTTTACAGAAGAATACATATCCTACTGTTTTCTTCATTGCTGTTTGGCCTTTGTTTGCGATATGCATGGCATGATATCAAAATGAAATGATGTAGATAAGCAAATATAATTGACTGGGAATTGAAATATGTAGGTGTATGGCATTTTGAAAATTTAAATTCAAAATCTGACTTTGCATGAACATAATTAATTAATATCAGTCAACTCTAACCATTAATCTCCAATGAAAGGACCTTTCATTGGCCTTATATTGATTACAAAATGAATCCAATTTCATGCATGTATTCAGACAGTTTTCAATGTTCTTTTTTTTGCCCTTTTCTCTTTACAAGCACTCCTAGATATATGTACAGTGTTAGCCTTGAAAGAAATGTAGGACTTCTAACTGTTGCCAATAAGTGTTAACAAGTTTTTTCTTTATTCACTTTGAATTCATCTATTATTGACTCATATTGAAAGACGACCTTATCCAATAAAGCACATAGGGGTTAAGTTTGAGGTGTTATTATCTGACATTCATACAATACCATGAAGAAATCAATGGAATTCATAATCTGGTCAAATAATTGTTGTGGGAAACAAACAAACATTTCCAAATTGTAAAGACTTTTGGAAACTGAAGCAGAGGACTTTTTTTTCCTATTTTAGGGCAGAGGGTGGATGGGAGTTATGGTGAAGGTTGTTCAACTGGGGAGAATACAATTAGAAAGCCAATACCTTACTAAAAAATGGAACATCAGCTACATCCAAACCAATTTAATAATGAATTAACTTATTAAAAAAAGGTATCCAAAAATTAGGTGCATACTTCAATATCAGGCATGTTTAGTTCCAGCAAAAAGTGCAGCTATGCTCACTAAAATGATTCTAGTTTAATCTTGAAATAACAGAGCTTCGTATTCTGACCTTATAGCGTACCTGTCACTAAGAAGCATTGTCCTTGATCCAATAATCCCCATAACACGCAAATCAATGTTGAAATCTTCCTTGAGGACTGCTGCCTGCCAAAAATTAATTTCAGAGCTTCTTCATATTAACATGAAGCAATGAGAATTATAACCTAAAGCAGATAATATAGGTTAAATTTATAACAAAGACATAATTTACTAGAGTTGATATGGTGCCCAACGCTATGCCACGTATTTGTAACTATTGATGGTCAAGAATAGTTACAGGATTGTCAAACTAACCATCTGCTAGAGCTAGTGCACCTTCTAGAGCTCTTTTGCCAGTGTCTCTATAAACTGGCATTTCATGGAAAAAAAAAAGAAAAAAAGATGGCATTTATATCATCAACCTCAACTTTGGATATGAATGCTTAGTTTATTGGTCTCACTTGACCACACTAGAACACAGAATATCTGCCCTGAGCTTATGGAGTTGTCACCAACCATGCAATGATGCATTAACGTTCGTAGGCAATCAATATGGGTATTTTATTACCATATATTAGCCATAGTAAAATAGAAATAATCATGAGTTATGATGTAATAAATACATGATCATTTAAGTTTTCATAGGTCCTAAAATCTTCATGGTAATACCCTTAAAATCCATTGGAGCAACTTAAAATTCACAAGCTATTACGCAAGAGAGCATATGTAGTACCCTAGTAATACCCATATTAACACGAAATAGTATCTCAGAAGCAATTAGCTTTTCCGTAGGCTTTCTGTTGCTCTAACAAAAGGTCAAATCCCTTGAGCCTTAGATGTGAGCCGCATGGAATTTTAGACATAATACTACTACATTTCTTCCCTCTAACCCATGTAGCCAGTAATAAACAAAGAAAAGAAGGCCATATTGATATATATTTTACCCTTCTCGTGATTTGTGTAGGTCGAAATTGATTTGTATGGAATTGGATTGAAAATGCGAAAAAGGGACATGAAGGTTGAAAACTCAAATGAAGCAGAAATGGACAAGGAGCAGAAGACGGCCACGGTCGTGATGGAGATCGTGGCAAAAACTTCTCTAACCCGTGGCCAAGTCACAGTCAAGGAACACGGTCGTTGTCACCAGGCCATGCACTTCAACATCAAAAGCAGGCCACGGTCATTGTTTGGTTCGTGGGTAAAGTGTGTACAAGCTGTGGTCATGCCACGAGCACTCAACTACGGTCATGGAAGAATCACCACGGGAACTCAAGCCAATCCGAGAAGGGTCACGATCATGGCTCTCCCATGCCACGATCATGGCCCTCCAAGCTGAAGAGAGAGAAAATGACGTCAAAGCTAAAAAAGGTGGGTACCAAAGGCATTTTTGGAAGATTTCTATAGGGTTTTTAGGGTCATGTAAGGGATATAAATAGCTTCTTATTACCCATTTTTGGGGAACCTTACATCATAGAACATTCTCTTTATTCTAGTCTTACATATTTTTGGAATCTATCTAGGGTTTGAGTAAGAGGGAAAATGGCTGAGAAATCAAGGATTGCTTTTAAAGGAAGCTTGAAGAAGACGACCTTGAGATCGATTCTCCTTTCTTCTCTTCGCAATTGTAGTCGACGACAATGTTCTATTTTTATTGTTCTTGTTATCTTCTATTTTCTTTAATTATGGTAGTGTAAATCTTATGTTAGGACGTTGAGATGTAGATTGCTAATGAACTATTGCTTTGTAATGAATGGGTTTTGTACTTTAAAGCTTGTATATATTGTTGTTTGAATGGTGTGGTTGGATGACATGTTTTACTTGATTATTGTGATCGGCCACCATGATTGTCATTATTTAGCAATCCTAATAGGTGGATCAAAAGACGAATATTATGAGAGGTTACAAGCATTCATATTGTGTGATTTAGGGTAGAAATACACCTTTCACACAATATGCTCGATGAAATACCCGAGATACTTAATGGGCTCAATTTAGCTAGGTTCAACTGACAGGATTAACCTACTAAATGTGAGTATTACCTTTACTAACCCGAAAAGGTGTTTAGCAATTCATTTACTAACCAAGCAGAATTTAGCAATTGAACCTCAATTGTCCTAATGTGTCTCATTTATTAGTAAATCCACTTTTAAAAGCATTTGTGTTTTCTCCCTTTAGTCATTTACTTTCAACAAAAATCCGAAAACAATTGAACAACATGGATTTATTTACTTTTTGCACATAATTAGATCACAAGTGATACTCGTTCCTTGTGGATTCAATAACCCTAGGAATATTCTCAAGGTAAAACTACATTGATTCTCATGCACTTACAGAAAATCGATCAAAGATGATAGTAGGAGGGTGCATACTTTGTAGTGTAGTTCTCACATGCAATTTGAACATTTCAGGTTAAAAATACGAAAAGGCAAATAGTTTTGCCATTTTTTAACTGAAAAAATGCAAACTACACAAATCGGTGCAACCAGTGGCGCTAAGGGAGAGTTTGTAAGGGAGAAAGAAATGGGCCATGAAATGGAGTTTTTCTTATGGAGATTGTTGGAGAATTTTTGGTTTTGCAATGATGGAGTTGAGTGAGTAAGGAAGAGAGAGAATGAACACAATGGTTTAGAATGGTTCGGCCAACCTTGCCTACATCCACTACATAAGTTCGTCACTTAGGATTTTCCCAATCCACTATAAAGATGATTGATTACGGCTCGATCCACTAAGACGAACTACAAAGAGGTTGATTCTTGGCTCAACACCTCCAAAGTCACCTTCACTTTCAAGCTAAGTGAGAACTCTTACAATACTTTATTTCAGTTAAAGAATAAACCAAGGTTGATTTCTCTCAAGGCTCACACCTCTAAATCCTTACAATGTTGTTTTCTAAGGCTCACAACAAACATCGCCCATACCCAAAGTGTTTATGAATAAATACAAGTGAAATATCTATGCTAGACATAAGAGTTTAAACTTGAAACACTTGGTTTTTTCTCTAGCTTGGTCTTTTGAATGATTTGGGTTGGTGGAATGATGAAAATATTTGATCCATGTTTTCAGATCATCATCAACATTTTCTCTGCATTATTTTCAAGTATTTATAGCCTTTCTCGCCCATATGACCGTTGGGGTTGATAATCTAGTCGTTGGAGTGCATTTGATGCTTGATTTCTTGTCATACATGACTTACTCGAGTAAGAATATTTTCTACTCGAGTGAGCATGATTTTTTTTTTACTGTCATAATCAAATCCCATGATTTCAGCTCTATAAGTGATCCCTCATTCACACCTGATGCTTCGATTACTTGAGTGACTTCATTTTCTACTCGAGTAAGTTATCATCTAGTGATGCTTCTGAGTTTTCTAATTGCTAGAGTAAATTCCAACTTTCTCGAGTGAGAGATTCATTTCTTTATGCCTCTAGAACATATTTTACTTGAGTGAGTATGAATCTTATTTGAGTAACACTTCTTTTACTCCAACAATTGAATCATTTGGCCATGTCATTGAGCCTTGTATTTTGATGGCTTAATTACCAACTTTTTTTCATCATCAAAACGTAAGAGAATCTAAATGTTAACCACCATTGATTCAGCAAAGATGTCTAAGAGAGTTTTAGTGTGCCAGAGTGAATGGGTGGGAGATGATTTTGGAGGAGTTTTGGGTACAGAAAGAAAATGGGAAGTGTTATGTGTTCATCAAAAAGAGGAGGAAAAAGACATACATAGCAGTCAGGGGGAGGAAGGCTGAGAGAGAATTGAAGTGTGAGAAGGATGTGAAATGGGTTTGTTCAAAGAAAGAAGGGTTGGCAATACTTGATGTGATGATAGGGTGAGTTGACTATTTGAGTGTTTAATTAGTCAGAGGAAGGGTACAAAACAAGATATTGGGCTTTTTAAGAAATATGATATTTGGTCCTTCAATTTAATTCATATGCTTTTGTTTTGCTATTGTAATTTATTTGAGATTATGTGTCTCCTCAACAATTGTCGTTAAAAGCTCTTCTTCTTGTAGTGTTTTGTTTTCTCATGCCATTCCTTTTTATCCATATTAGCTTTTTGACCTAACACATTAAAAATCCTATAATTTATACAGACACTATAAACTTTTTGAATATTCTATTTACCCTTACTGTAGCTAATATGGTCTAACACATAACGAAGTTCTTGAACTTCCATTTTTTTCCCCACCATTATGCCCTTCAACTTTATTTTCTACTTATTCCACCGTACAACTTCTTAGATGAAAGCTATTAAGCTTTTTGTAAAGACTTTGTCAGTACCGTGTTAGTTTTGTGCCCTAGCCCAATCATGTAAACATTGTTATTTCGGTTTATTTAATGATAAAGAGACATTTTATTTCTATGAAATATTATTTGTTTTATGAAGATAAAACTCCATGAATAATTTATTCTCCTTTATGCCATCAAGTACGTGACTTGATAGTAAAACCGTAAAGATAAAAGGAATACTATTCTAAATGTCCTTAATCGATCATTATCATGGGAATGATAATGAATTAAATATTAGTATGTTACTAAGTCGATAATCATGTTTTACTGATGATGGATATGAGATATCAACTTAGAATATAGATGCATGTTGGGGAACATGTATTGGACTGACCCGCTATGAAAGCACTTCATGGATCATTGTCACAAAGTAGTTTTCATGCAGTGGTGATGTTTGAGTCCTCTGACTGAAACTCACTATCGACTCCTACATGAGGAATCACATGTTTTGACTTAGTCAAACGCTATCCGTAACAGAGTAACAATAAAGGCTATGATTGGATATGTCATTAATCATGTAGAGGAGTGATAGTGAGAATGATGGATTTGTTCCTCTTTTGAAGAGTGATATCTCTTAGTCACTTGATGAGTAGGATTGAATGAATGTATGCATACTCGAATGAATTGATAAAGGAGTTTGTCAATGTCATTTGTTATATCAATCTACTCGAGATCAAGAAACATGCTAAGCTATATAAGGTTGATATGTGACCATGCCTTATACTTAGATGAGATATCGGGTGACAAAAGGACTATACATCAAACTGTGAAAGGTTAACTCGGTTCACTGACAACCACTTGATTTTGGGTTGCCATAATGTATTACTAGATACTGCTTATGGACTTTGGACCTAAAGGTTGGGACGATGACCATTGCCAATTTCGAGTGGGCCTATAGGGTCACACACAAAGAACGAATTGGATTGATTACAAAATATTCTCTCTTAGTGATAAACAAATTATTAATATGGTTAATTTGATTAATTAATAATAATTCAGGTTTTTATAATTTATGTGTTAAATAAGATTTAATACATAGTCCATTAATGTGATGGGCTTTTAATATGAATCACATATTATCATGGGTTTAATTGTTTAATTATGTATGACATAATTTGGCTCATGTATAAGATTTATATTATGGTAATGTATCATATAATTAAAAGCCCAATAACATTAAGAAACCCATGATTAATTTCGGTCAAACCTAATGTGATTAGGGCATGGAAAAATTCGGCACAAGCATTAAAAATAGGAGAGGAATTTCGGCATTCACTTCCTATTTTTTAGGGAAGTTAATCCTTGTATGACAAGGAATAGAATTCGGCATACATATGCACATCTAATTAGGAGTTCTATTCTTGTATGACAAGGAAACCCTAATTAGGATGTAGCTTAATATGATTAGGAATGAATTTGGTTTTCTTCTTGTACTAAAGGAGAAAATCGAAACCTAGTGTGACTAGGAATGAATTCGGCTCTCTTTTTGTACAAAGGGGAAAACTGAATCCTAGTAAGGCAAGTAGAAGGGGAATTTCGGTTCAAATGTGATGCCTATCTATTTCATTGCATGTGCCTATAAATAGACTTGCACCCCTTGCCATTTATTCATTCCATTGCCGAACTTGTGTGCCATAATTCAAAGAGAGAAAACAATTTTGTGAGCTTTAGAATAGTGATTCTAAAAGGTGCTAGTACACTGCAATCATTCCAAGGTAAGTTCGTTCGTGTGGATACCTGTAGCCACGTTCGCGAAAAAGCAACGTGATTCCACAAAGGTGATTCGGGTTCTTGGTGCTAAATGCTACACCAATATTTCATACAGCCGATCAATTGAGCCTTGGTGAAAGGTAAATCTCCCAACCTTAATTATATATGTTGATATGCATGGGTCCTTGGGGGAATTCAAGACATTAAATTTTTGTTATATCCACTGCCATGTATGTATATGATTGTCATATTTAAGCCATGAATTTCAACAGTGGTATCAGAGTCACTTGCATAATTAACATATATAATTCTTTTATATGTGATATAATTGACATGTATGATTTATTCGGCCTTGTTATGCTATTGTTGCTATATTATTAAACACTTGTTTAGGAATTAATTTAGCAAGATAAAATTGGATTTTATATGTCAAAGGCTGAATGTTTGATTGAACTAACATAGGATGTTAAGATTCACCTAGAAAGCCGATTAGGTTTTTAAGCGGTTTTTATAATATTATTATAAATGTGTTGAATCATAATCAGATTATGAGATTCAAGTATTAATGAGATTAATACATATTGAAGGTTTAAATTAGCACCTCGTTTCATGAGCAATGCGAATTATAAACCTCCCTCGTAACCGGCTTGCGAAAACTGCTTAAACACACCCAACGCTTAATCAATATAGTTTTGATTAAATATTTTCATAATTGGATTATGATTGTGATTGAATGTTGATTCAATATGCATGGTGCATGACATAGCCCATTAAAC
>CAODLS010043741.1:0-21924 GCA_948243855.1 Flueggea neowawraea | reverse complement strand
TGGATGGACACGGGGAGCTACACTGGAGCAGAAAGAAACAAGAACTGGGCAAACGCGGCCTTGGCCACAACCGTGTCTTTGTTTGTGTCTTGGCTTGTCGGGTTTTTTGGACTACATGGACAAGAAGGAATGGTCGTGTCTCGAGGAGCTTTGTCTATGTCTTTACTTCACTAACCGTGTAACAAATTCTGAAGGGATTTGGGGTTTGAATTAGGGTTTTCCTAATTGGTTTTGACTTGTATTACTTGTTAACTATATAAGGGGGGTTTGAGAACGTCTTGGGTAAACTTTTGAACGCCGTTGTGCTTGATTTTACTATGAATAGTAGAATTACTTGTGCTCTGCCCGTGGATGTAGATCGAATTGATCGAACCATGTAAATCTTGTGTTATTGTGTGATTGCTCTTTTTTATTCCACATTTACTTCTATCGCCTGATTTTCTGATAGCATCTTCTTTCAAAAATGGTGCCTCTAGTAACAAGCTTTGTTCATCAGTAAGGACCCTATCCACAAACCTCAAAATTGGTTCAACAAAGCTACCTGCAGAAGAAAAAAGATCAACAAAATAATTGACAATTACAATCCCCATCCTATTATCCCAGTCTCTTCTACAACAGTTATTATCTAGCAAGGAATCAAAGTGATTTCTTTTTCGTCTAGCTGAAGCCATAGCTTGGAAAAATTTTGAATTTCGATCTCCATCACGCAACCAATGAATTTTTGCTCTTTGCTTCCAGTAGATGTCTCTTTGCTTCAAGGTGAGAAAAAATTCATTTCTCTTTCTTTTATATTCCCCTACAGCCTCTGCATGCCTATCACCTCTCAGCCTTCCCAAATCTTTTTTTAACTCATTTATACGGCCACTCGTCATATCCCTACCCCGTCTACCAATTGCCTCCGCACATAGCCGAAGTTTTGACTTCAAATCCTCTCAACTGGCTGCAACCCAAGCTCCTATCGTCACTTCCAAACTATCCCTTTCACTAGCCCAAGCATTTTCAAAATTGAAATAAAACGGCCTCAGACAATTCTCCCTCGACTAGTTTCCAACAATAGTACAAAATGGTCAGAGCAGTGACTATCCAAGTTTAGAACTCTTGCACTTCTAAACATCTCCCTCCAGCTTCGATTGGCACAGACCCTATCAAGTCTTTCTTCAACCCAAGACTGAGTTCCCTTTCCTCTTTCCCGTGTAAAATTATAACCCTCCATGCCCAGGTCTTTAAGACCACAATACCTTACAGTATTTCTTAAACCCTCCAAACACCAATTAGGGTGCGAGCTTCCCCCCTATTCTCCGAGTGAAACATGAGGTCATTGGAATCACCTTCGCATGCCCAAGGCAGATTTGAAGTAGCATCCAACCGACGTATAAGCTCCTAAGATAATCTTCTTCTCGAGCGTTTTGGGTACCCATAGAACCCCGAGAACCTCCAAAGACAACCTTCAAAATTTGACTCTATATCAATGAAACTACTAGCAAACTTCTTCTGACACACTTCAACTTTGGCCTTCTACAGCAGAGCTAAACCCCCACCCATGTTTATAGGCTCAACCTAAACCGCAAAATCCCAGCCTAACTTTCGTTTGACCCATTCTATACGTGGCCCAAGAACTTTTGTTTCTGATAGAAAAATACAAATGGGCTTATTTGAATGGACAAGGTCCAAGAGTACTTGAATTATAGGTGGGTTGCCCAGCCCACGACAGTTCTAAATTAAGAGATTCATTTCGCTTGGCGGGCCTGACCAACACTACTAGCACCCACATTGGGCCTTTTTTTGTCTCGGCCCGCTCCAACATTCTATTTTCAAGCTTTTCCCTCTCCAGTCCAACACCATCCTTAAACACATTTTCCTCTACGTATTGGGCTGATTCACACCCTCAATGTAATATCCTGTCCGTTCCAGCTATGTTCCCTATAGCGATTGAATTTTCGATTGATGATCGTTTATGCTCATCCTCATTAAGGGTTTGGAGTTTAGATTGATAGTCGACAATTCTGATGAGCATGTAGGGTTTGTGTTTTGGAACCTTGAGTAACGAGTCTGGAGAGTGGATAACTCGAGTTAGAGAAAGAGGTAACTCGAGTTGTGTATCTCTTATACAACTAGAGTTATCCAGAAGTGTAAATCGAGTTAAACGAGGTCCAAATAACTCGAGTTAATCATTGGGTAACTCGAGTTATATGTGCAAATGTGGAACGACGCGTTTCTGTGTTCTTCGTCTTTAAAAGACCCAAACCGACCGAAATCCGTCATTTTCTCTAATCCATTCCTCTCAGACGCTTTCAATCTCTCTAAAGTTGTTCTTCAGCACTTCCTTTGGGTTCTTGAGGTAAGATTGTGTTTCTTTCCTCATGCTTTCTGTAACATTATGCATATTAGGGTATTAAGGTTCAAATGGGTTTGATCAACTTGGTTTAGGGTAATTTGGTGAGATTCCGTGTTATTTTGATGGATTTGAGTATAGATTCATGTTCAGAAGGATGATTAGAGTAAATATAGCTGTTTAAGAGTGATTTTTATCTGTTGATTTGAGTGTTTGGTCAAACTGAACAATCTGAGTAAGTGACTTACTCGAGTAAGATATGCCCAGATTTACTCGAGTTAAGTTTGGGTTAACTCGAGTAAAATATGTCATAATTTACTCGAGTTATCCTTTGGCTAACTTGAATAAACAAGACCACATGTAACTCGAGTTAGCCTCTGACTAACTCGAGTAAACAGTGGTTCTGATGGACCAAATTGTGACATTTTGTAATTGGTGAATTCGGAGAGTCTGAGGATTAATTTGGAGATTTTGACTGCTTTGAGGACTATTTGGTTAATGTCAAGTCTCAAATACTAGAACATAATTTTACATTGGTCGGAGACCAAACTGTAATTTTACGTGGGTTTCGAGTTAGGGTCGAAAGTGATGGATTCACTTTCGGATTGAATTTTGAGCGACTTAAGGGTTTCATATTCATGTGCACGCATTTTTTGTACATCCATAATACCAGTGTCTCATACATCATCGTTTCTGATATGTTGTTGTTTTTTATAATTGTTTCAACTTCATGTCCTTATCAGCGGGATCAGCCATCTGGCAGTGGTACCGAGTCCTAGAGCTTAGACATTCAGGTGAGTGGATGACAACTTCAGACACATAATCTGTCTCGAAACTGATTATGTTTTTTATGTGTATAACACATATTTGAAACCAGGACAATCTAAGGATTGATTAATTAAATAATGAGATTATGTGAATAAAATATTCATTATTTATTTTGGAAAAGTATTGCATATGTATATTAATATATATGTTTTGATTGTTTTGATGTTGAATGCATGGATTGTTTTGAGATAATGTTTTTAATTATAGGACACATTTGCTACGGGGTACGTAGCATTTGGTATACCAATGTATGATTTGACCCAGGTATCATGGTTGTTGATAGCCATGTGTCCTGGTCCGACACATGATTTGTTACCGGATTAGTGGAAGAGTCGACAATCATTATTGAGGTAGTTGAGTGATGTGGTTCCCACCAATCATTATCGAGGTGGTTGAGTGATGTATTTCTCACCACGATTGTTACCGATCTCATAATATGTATTTATGGTTTTTGATTAGGATATTAGTAGTATCGTTTTTGCCAATGCGCATGTGATTGTCTTGGATATAAACGTTTGCGAAATATGTTTCTGAAATCATACTATGTATGTAGTGTGTGTGTATATATATATATATATATATATATATATATACATTTCTGTCGTAAACGTGCATATGGTAGTTTTCCAACGGTTTTCAAACCACTCTTTGTGAGGCATGTATGAAGCACTCTGGAGTGTTGTCCCCCACTCACTGGGTTTGACCCCTTCGTTTTCTGTGTTGCCTTGTTTCTATTGTGTAAGTTGATTCAACTCGACAACTTTTGACATCTCGTCCAGTGAAATAGATATTTTAGGTTAGTAGCACCCTTTTCGTTGGGCTACTTCATTTGTATTAGATGTTTCATTCCAATATACTTGTTGGGTTACGGAGTCCGCTGATTATGGGTTTATTTAGAGATATTGAATTTTACAATTTATCACCTATATTTATTTCTTTGATATATTTTATTAATATATATATATAATTTTTCTTGAAAAAGCTTTAATAACATGTTTTAATTAAATGGATGTATAGTTTACATATCTTTAAGATTTGTGTAAGATGTATCAGACTCCTACAAACAATTAATCTCGTATACCGGTCATAATCTCAATAATGAGTTAGGACACTTCACCATTCTCCTTTTGATGTCATTTATCTCCAGCCCATTTACCAACACATTTTCACAAGTTCCTTCTAGAATAGAACCTGCATCAGTATCCATGAGACTTTTCGTTTCCCACACTTTTCCTTTCCAAAGCTCTTCTCATTTATTACAGACGGCTGTGCACACTTATCAAAGGATTTCCCTCCAACAAATCTCGCATATGTCCTGTCACCTTCCGTACAATGTTCCACCCCCTCTCCTTCACATCTCCCCCACACGTCGCCTCTCTGGTGAGCAGCAGTGGCTCTCCTTTCACATTTCGCAAATAATGGTTTTGAGAATACATGGAAGCAACACCAATCTCCGCCCCTCAAACTAGAATCAAATTTTTGTTCCACTTCCGGATTTTCATAAAATACAGGACAAAATCTTTCTCCTTGCCCTAATAGGCCGCAAATGTAACAGAAGTTTGGGAGCTTCTCATATTTGAAACTGATCCAATACCAGTCACCTCCCGCCTTACTAACCTTTGTCCGCTTCATCAAAGATTTCCGAACATCGATTATAACACGAACCCGAAGGAAACTTCTCCACCCACCATCAAAATTCTTTGGATCAGAACAGACTTACTCACCAATAACATTTTCGATATCTCTACATACTCTTTCAGAAGAGAAACCTATTGGAACTTCATGCAATTGAACCCATAACTCCACCTGATTTAACTCAACTCGAGAGGGGTCTTCACCTTTTTCCAGTTTCTTCCAAACGAGTAATTGCTTATCAAAAGTCTCAGGGAGCACCGTCCAAGACTCTCTTCATATCAAGCTCGTGAGAAAATTGGAAGATGAATCTGTTTGGACCAATATCCTTTATGTAAATCCCACTCATCGGTCTCCACAGCCTTGCCAGTGTATCAATCACGAAAGGTGGTTTGAGTGTTTTCTCTGTAAGGAATCTGCCGACCAAACATAGCTCTGGGTTTAGTTGAAGCTCAGAGTCGTCATTTTCTTCTGGATCCTCTCCCACTTCTATTCCCACTGAGTCTTCTTCCTCATCAATGGTCAATCTTCTGTATTCATAAGCCAGAACTTCGCCTTGTTCCATATTATAGGTTGAAACGATGATAACAAACTATCCCCACTAGGTGATATTGAATGTTAGGTAGATGAAAACAGTAAAAGAAATACACAAAACGGTGTCAAAACCAAACCAAGTTTGTAGACGAGAAGAGAACCCGAAGAAACTTGTTAAAGCGGCAACAAGACTTAAACTTGCATTAGCAAGACTAACCATTAAGTCGAGGTTGTGCTTATATATACACGGAGGAGGAGGACATGCGAGGAGATGTGGGGAAGGGTGGCGAATGTTCCAGAGTGGACTACTAGTGACATCCACGTTTATTATTTTGTTTTGTATCATAAAGGTCCTCGTTTATGGGACGAGGACTTTGATTTTTTCTGTTTTGAGGGAACAGCATGTGCAATCATATTAAATAAATTTGAAAAATTAAAATATTATTTTATTTTTATTTATGTGTTAATATTTTTTAAAATTTATGTATTAAAAAAAATATTAAAAATTAAATATTTTATTGATATAATAGATGGATAGTATTTAAGAGTGAATAGTAATAAATTAATTTTATTGAGGTATTGTAGTTTTGAAAAAAAATAATTAATTTATTAGTAAAATATTAAAAAAATAATGTAAATTATGGTAAAGTAAAATTGGTTTAAAATTTTGAGATAAATAATAAAATAAAATATTATATTTTAAGAAAAGAATTAAAAAGTATGAGTATACTTGCTCAAATTACCCGCTGTAGTTTGATTAGATAAAGTGAGACCAACTTATGTGAAAGGATTTAGGTCTAGTCGATTTAGGTGAATTTTCCTTTTATCATATTAATCCGCACTTGAATGTCCGAAAGTAAATACTCTTCAAATTTTAAATTTATGTGAAGAAAATATCATGTGATTTCTTTCTCCTTTTTGGAGGGCACAATTTCAATATTTGTGCAACAAATGTATACGAAATATTACTTTCACAGAATTGAAATTAATTCGTAAAAGAATGGCATACACACATTATTGGACTTGCTTAGGAGGATAGATGATATAATATATTTGATACGTTTTATAATTATTAGTAATGAGTGAATAATAAAAAATAGAGAGATAATATATCTTTTAATAAAATTAATTATATAAAATATATTATTTATTATATAAAATATGTTATATGGTATAGTTGTCAAAAGAGTTCATTGTTGTTTCTTAGCATATTTTTGGAAAAAAAAAAAATGCAAACTTAACGTGCTCTAAAATCTAGCCTTCCAAAAGTGACACTTGTTGAAATTGATTCAAAGATTAACAATACGTGAGGTTTTCCTCTGGTTTTGAAGTCTCAGTTAGCTGGCTAAAACTAGTCTTATAACTGAACTTTTTTTTTCTTCTTTAGTCCTAAAGCTTGATGACTAAATTTATAGCTCGCCATGGCAAGTGAGACCCTAAATTATGTACGTAAAGCGAACATCTTAATTTTATGTATATATAAAATTCGTGATATTGGCTTGAATTACTTACACAAACGTTGACAAAGAAGAAACATGAGGACCTCAATACATATGAGCAAAGACAAATAATGAGAGCCTAAATGGGGTAGAATTGGAAAGATCAACTTTAGGCAAAGTTTGTTGATCAGTAAATGGACCACTTGTGAAAAGCAAGCAGCACCCATAATTGGAAAGGTAGCCTTATGGTCTCCTTTTCATTTTAATGAAATATTAAACCCCTCTATACGCCCACCCAAACATGTGCCTTCACCTCCTGTGAGGTGGTCTGATAAAAAAGTACTGTTTTAATACTTTTTATCTTAGTTCGAGAGACACTTATTTTTTATGTTGGTCTCGGATATTTTTGTGTTAGTAGGTTAACGTCAATTCATATCGGATTTCGTGGTGAACCTTTCTCGATCACCACCGAACAAAACAACATTTTATGGCAAGAAATATTTGCCTGCATAGTCATATTCAGCAGAGATACGCCACTATCGATAGCCTCCGACTCCTTTTTTGCTGACAAAAAAAAACATGCGCCTTCCACATTTACAACGGGCCCGTGGCACAAAGAAAATTAGCATCGCTTATTAATACAACATTTTACCTTACTTTTATATTTATCTACAGTGACAATTAAAATTTTATAATTATCGTTATTCATATTCAAAATTATTGCTACAAAAAAGAGTAATTATCATTAAGTATTTAAAAATTGGATAAATCTTTTTTTTAATAAGTACTATTTTGAAGTTTGAATACTATTTAGTAAAAAATTTAAGCACGTTTGGTTTACAACATTTTGGAATAACATGTTACTTGCTCAGTATGAGTAATGCCCTTATGATTATTAAATTCAAATTAATAATATAAAAATTAAATAAAAAATATTTATTTTGATTACATAAAATATATCTTCTATAAAAAATAAAACTATAATTAATAGTTCATATAATTCTATAATAAAAATTAATTTAGTAAAAAATTTGATAAAAATCAATTATTTTATATATATAATATATTTTGAAAATCTTAAAAATATAAAATATTTTTTGTAACTTATAAAAAATTAATTTATCTAAAATAATAAAAAAAATTATTCATAAAATAATTTATAAAATAAAATAAATAGAAATTAATAAGTAAATAATATTTTAAAGATATATTCATAAATATATATTATTGATACAGAATAAATTAGACTTTTTGAGGGGGTCAAAAAATTAATTCCCTATATAAAAAACAAATCAAACAGTTCATTTTTTGAAAAATTCAATTTTATTTATTCAATTAAATAAAAAGTTCTCAATTTCTGAAGAAGTTGTACTTTTCTCACTTTTTTTTTAGACAGAACTGTATCGAGATTCCATTGCTGTAAAACCTTAGTACAAAGAACCATTAAAAGTCAGGTAAAGGACTAAACAAGCCAACATATCTGCATTAACATTAACATGAGCAACTTGAATAAGGCAACAAACAACAACCATGAAACAACAATCTAACACAGATCTAGAAATGAAAGGGCTGGAGCTTGAATCAGATGTGGACCAGACCTCGAATGCAATTGCGTAGAACCTTTGTCTATCCGATCTGGACCGTTCATCATCGGAACTGTCGTCTCTCGCCGGTAGCTACCTACCTCCACCAACAACGCCAGAGAAACTGCTCACCACCACAAAATAACCGTCCACTACCAGAAATGGTTCGCCACCGGCGTCAACCACTAGCAGCGAGCCACCACCTGCAGCAACAACAAGGTTGCTCTCCTCCACCCTAGCCGACCACAACCAGGAACAACTATACCCCTACCACCGACCCCCAAATCCAAGAAGGAAAGGCATGCAACCTCCAGATCTGGAGTCACCACCAGTGGGAATGTCATCCTCCACCAGCAACCGTCTTCCACCGGCAGCAGCATCGCAAACGTCAACCACCACTCATGAAAACAGAACGTTGTCGACCGGATCCCAAAACAACAGAGAGATCCCAAAACACCTACATCTACTCCACCCATCATTGTCCCTGCCATCCATCATCGTCTGCAAACCGACTAGAGACCGGAGCAACAACGAACTGCTCAAACCGAGAACCATGAGAGGGAGATTATTCAAATTAAGAAAAACACTAAAAAAAATAGCCTCACCCACCGTCGACCAAGGAGACCGACAGTGGGGAGTAGAGAAGGGCCAATGAGGGCCAATCAAACCGAAACGACAGTGAGAGAAAGAAACCCTACAAAAGAGGGAAAGGAATGAAAAGAATATGTGAATGTGCTTCTCTCATTTTCTGACTCCAATCAAGCAAGTCCTTAATCTATCAAATCAAACAACCCTATAAAATTTAGTTGCAACTGTGAAATATGTTGATTTTTTCGGAAGTAGATTTCTTCACCGGGTATGTAGCTATGAAAACATGGTGGGAATTCAGAATTATTGTTGAAAGCTTTTTTTTTCCACATATTATTGCTCAACGTAGACTAGCAATGTCGTAAAACGTGGGCCAATTCAACCACTTTAATTTGCTACGGGGCAGATCAGGGAAAATAAATATTTGGAAGGAGTAATTTGATTTGTTTAATTTTGAAGTTGAAAGTTGGTTCGATAAATTTCCAAGAATGGAAAGATTGGGAGGTGGATGGATATGACATGTTGTCTGATGTGTTCATATTTTGGTATTAATTTTCTGTGGTTGTGCTTTTATTTATATTATTTAGAAGTATTTTATTATTTTTTATTGTCAAGATAGTAATTTGGTTTTTTGATGGATTTTGGATAATTTTAAGTTAAATTGGCGAAATATATGGAAAGAATTTGAAGGGATAGACTTCAGTACATAGGCGTGCCCACGCTTAACTTGTAGAACGTGAAGCCTTAAAATCTGAATTTAATATTTGAAGGCAAAATTTTAAGGGAATTAAAAGACTCATTCAGCTGATATCTTGGGACTCATTTGACAAGTGTTTCTGATAGAGAAAATAGCTCTCTAGGGTCACATAAATCTTATTTTACGTCTTTATTTTGTAACAGACTTGGTTTTTTATTATTCATTCTCTTCAAGCAGCAAAAGAATGTCTCTTTGGATGTGCTTATTTCCAAAATATTTACATTAGTCTTTTGTGATGGCTTTTAACCACTAAACTTTCTCTTGGTTGGAGGTGATCTGAATTATTGGAATAAAGTTGTGAGGTTTTTTGTTTTCAATATTTTTTGTTGATTTATTCAGGTATCGACTGTTTCTCTGCTATAATTTTATGGTTGTATCAATTAATAGCTAAGGTGACTAATTAGTTTATTGATTGTTACAGTCTACTGTTAGGTTGAATATTATATCCGTAATTTTGTGGTTCATTTGACTAAAGTAGCAACTAAGAATTATTGTTACTACGTTAGAACTGTAATTTTTAGGAGAACCATTTGATTGGATTAAATGCATCGTCGTACGTGCACTATCTTGTTTCGTTGTCTTTCTTGTTCTTATTGCTACTATCTGATTAAATTTGAGATCGTATCAAAGTTATTAGATAATAATTATTAGCTAGAATATATATTTTTGGTTAATTAATTATAAAGAAAGATAGGTAAATTAATTATCTGAATGAATATTTGAATGATATACTTTTTGGGAGAATGGATACGATGAGGGTATAAAAGTGGCCACAACAAACCAATCATCTCCGGCCATTCGTCCCCTTTAAGGTGGCATCTATTATTATTTGTGTAACATATATTAGGTCTGATACATACGAATATGAATGAATACCACTAATTATGTCCTACTAACATCCACTATATATACAAATTATTCATCAAACAAACACGTATAATATCCATATTCCTACTACTCCATTAGTTTCCCAATTTTCTTACACACGATGAGTATTTAGTGGCGGATTAAAAAAATTATGAGGAGTGTGAAAATTAATATTAAAATTAATAATATGAAAAAAATTATAAAGAAAGTAGTATTAATTTTTATAAACTTTGCAAGAAATTAAAAAGACAATTCATGCAAAATTTTCTTCTTCTCCCTTAGGTAGCACCTTCGTCTGACATGAAAATGTGTTACTGTGAGCATATAACATATTTTTAAAATATAGTATATAATATATTTAGTATATTTTTCTTAAAAATTATTTCACTTTTTTAATGTTCAAAACTTTACTATCTACTAAATTTATTCATAAATGTGTTTTTCGTTATATTCTTTAAAAATAACTAAATTTTATAATTTTTTATGATTAATTTATATTTAAAAATTAAACAATTTACAATACTTGTACTCATAAAAAAACAAATATACAATAGTAAATTAGGCTGTTGCGACCATGATTATTTCTTCTGTGCATCGAAAATGGTCGCATTTGTGTTTGTCTTGGTCAAGAAAATAAAATCACTGATACAATAACGAGTGTCGTAGTGAGTGAACCTCGGTTACTGCCGAGCAAGTGACATGTCACGGTGAAGAGTAAGTGTCTGCATGGTCACGCTCAACAAAGAGGTATCCACCTTCGGTAGCCCCCAACTCCCTTTTTTGTTGACAAAAAAAAGAAATTCCCTACTGTTTGACATTATTGCAATAGGGAAATTAATTTTATTGGTATTATTGTATGATCAAATCCACATTTTACTCATTCTTTTGTTTGCAATCAGATGCGAACTTCAGACTTTTTAAATCAATTAAATCTTCATTATATTTTACAGTTCATATTTTTTGTTTATGGTTGGATAAAAATTAAGAAGTCTAATTAGTACCTTAAATATTATCATATATCCATTACAATCCATAATAAGTACATTATTTTCGTAAAATAATGAAAAAATGAATAAACTGAAAAACATAAAAAAAGAACGTGTTTTTTACGATTGAATTTTCATAGAAGAGCATAGTTCATTTATTTTTGTAATTAAAGTTCTATTCGGATAAAATTTACATGCAATTTGATTTTGGTAATATCGAAACCATATATCACTATTACTGCGTATCAAATTTTCTATTTCACCATATATATAATTTACTTCTATTATTTACTATTCAATCAACGAAAGTAAACGCTAACCCTAACAACCGGTGAGTTGGGTTTCGTTGTTTACTAGATTTTCTCACAATTAATTAACTAGTTGAAAAATGTTTACTTTTCAAAAGTAGGTTGGCATAGGCATGGATATTTCTGGCACCTCAAAACCAACATTTAATGACGCACTTGTACAGCTCTTTCGTTTTAGTAATTATTATTATTAATTGAAGGTTGAAATTCAACTCCTACATGGAAAGAAAACGATAGTTAATTTAGGGACATTATTATGAGAAGGTTTTATAGGGGTGGTTCTAGATAACACCAAGAAAAGTTTGATGATGAGAAGGGTTAAATGGCATATCACACAAACAATTAGATGACCGCAAAACCATCATGGTGCTTGTCAAACTGGCCTAGTACCATGTAGAGAAAGTGGAGTTCTTTTTCTCTTTTGCCACCAAGAAGTGAAGCCTTACGCAGCTTCCAATTTAGGTAATATGACTTTTGCTTCATTTTTTCCTAAATGAATGATAATTTTGTTTTTTGTTTTGATGGTCCAAAATTATACTTTGTTATCTCGAAATAGTTGTGTGTCTCATCATGTGGCAATCGTGGCAAGGACCCTCCAATTAATCAATGAAAAACCACACCAACCTCTTTTTCAAATCAAGCAAATGAGCTGGATAAACGGTTCTTGCTAATTTAATAATTGACTAGAGCTTTCTTGCTTGTAATGGACTTTTTTACTCATTTTTTTCGCCAATTGAAGAATCTTGGAATTGAACGTCACCGTTTCTACTATTATTCAATTTTGGAACGATAAAGTTTTTTCTTAAAGAAAATCTTAAAATCCCTCCTCACAGTCTAATAATAATTGTAAAACTCGATCACACCTTTTTTTGCAACTATGAAAAGATTGATTGGTTAGCGGTTGGAAAATACAAATGTTTGATTGGTTCAAGTAAAAATGGATGAATTGTTTTTTAACAATTTCAATCTCTCTGTGTATGCTATAATTAGCTTGTTTTGGGTTCCGGCAGACAACAAGAATAGACATATTATGCCACCACAGAAACCCACTAACCTCTGTGACCTATAAGCTATGTGAAGCCTAAAAGATAAGGCACAATTTCCAGTCTCTGGTTAGTCTAGATTGAGCCAACCCTACTCTCTTAACCACTATTTCCCAACTGTGCTCTTCTTCTACAATTGGACCCCCTTGATCTCCTACTGCTGGCTATTCAACATTCCCATTTTATTAACTCGTTAAGGTCTTTTTCTTTATCAATAATTCTTAACATTAAATATATTCGATGTGAATTATTTTTAAAATGGATTTTAAATAGAACGAGTATACTGTAAATTAGTAAATTATAAATATTAAATATATACAAACAGTTTGTTATAATTATTCAGTTATAAAATGATCCAAGTAACACGTGGTGGTTTTAAGTTTCGATAGATTAGTAGTAAATAATAGATGTAAATTGTCCAATAGTAGATTAATTACATAGTGGAAAAAAAATGACATGCCTTTTCATAACTAAAACATGTTATATATTACCAAGAATTAGCCAAGTGATTAGTATGCTGATTTTGAAAAAATTACGTACTAAAAGATCAGAAGTAATTTGTACCGAGATGAATAACCACTCTGTAAAAAAAATGTGTCATCTACAATATGCACTCCTTAAATATTATTAAGAATTCGTTTAACAACGTAACATATAGTATATAATATTTTTTAATAATTGATAAAAACAAATAATAAAAAAATAAATATATAATATATTTTTTAATAAAATTAATTATATATAATATATTATATACTTTTCTAAATATATTATATATTATTAAGTACCAAACGAAACCTAAAATCAAACATGCCTTATAAGGCACATCATTCTCTCTGTTTCGTTTGCTATTATAGCTATTAAATCTGTCAACTCACTACTTAATCTACCCAATTCTATCAAGAAAAACTTTTCAGGACACTATTAGGTACGATAGGAAGATGATCACTTACGCTACAACTTTATACGCAGTTACAAGGACCAAGCTGCTACCATCGGTTTTTTGACGACAGTTATGTGGACAATAACAGTAGCCGATAAGACTCAATGATTTATAAACAGATTCTCGTTTGAAGAGTAGTGATGCATCACAATACAACCTTCTGTTGGCTCTAACTGTTCTTCTTAAATCTCTGGTCTGTAATCTATAAAGGAAAAAAATGCAGCCATCTTGTTAAATGTGATGGTCAATAACTTGAGGATATTCTGGAAAACCAAAAACTGTAACTCTGGCGTTTCTTTCCTGTTTCTATGACTATCCTTTTATACTGCATATAATTTCACCCACCAATTTTGGATAATATACTTTTCCCATTTTCGTAAAAAAAAAATATACTTTTCCCATTTAGGTAAACTTCTTGGAGCATGCTTGGAGTTGTCAATGATGATAAATGGTTGAAGACAAACCTTGAGCCTGTCTTCTGTGAATTGGGTTCAGTGTCACCAGTGATTCACTTCAATACACATTGTGTACATACCTTCTTGTCCTATGGTTTCTACATTAACTTTCATGGTGATGTGGGTGTACACATCGACATTGCTCATTACCAGAGTATCTGCAATGTTAAAAAAGAAAAAAACAGAACTTGATCAGTTCCAAAACTTCGGAAGTGTTAACAGAGGGCTTGTTTGGAACCACTCAACATTTAGCATTTAGTCAGCATATAGCATTTTACTTGCACAAAATGCTTGTTTGGCAGCCAACAACATTTTCTCTCTAAATAAACGCATTGCCTCCAACAATTTCACAGGAAGTTACAATTTTACCCTTAGGCACCCTCAAATAATTTATTTTATTTTATTCTGCAATGATATTTTTGGTATTTTATAAACAACAATAATAAACAAAAATACTTACATAATCATTATTCTTCACTATTACAAAATACAAAAACTACTACATATTATATGCTAAATACAAAAAATATTACTTTGCCAAACAAGCCCAGAATTTCAGATTGTGTCAACCCCTTGCTATCAAAATTATCATCACCAGCAATTAAATCTAGCACTTAGCTTTATTTTGAGTTGCTAAGCCTCCATTGTTGAAGTTTGAAGGGTCTTAAGTTCGAGTTTTGAAGGCTAATCTTCAACACATATTCCCGCTTTGGATCATCCCGCTTCATTAAAACCTATGATAAGTTAACTGGCCACTGTATATATTCATGATAAGAATAGCATAAATTCAGTTCCATTATTAGTTGTTCTTTCCATTTTTTTTTCCTTTCTTAATTTTGTTCTCCGAAATAATCAGACAATTACATATGACGATAAAATTTCAAAGCTCAGGCTGGCTTCAATGAAGAACAAACAATACTGGTTCGGTGGATGGGGAATTATGATCACAGTTACTGATTACCATAAATAGGCCAAATGACAAACAATAGTTTGTGATCGGGAAAATCACATCCTGTGCGACTGGCAAAAAGATCACATTTTGCCATCCAATTCGAAGTACAAATTAAACTCACAAGAGGCTATATAGAATGGCGTAGACACTCACAATAAAATCCAGCTCATATACAAAGTGCGCCCATGTCAGGAAAGCCCATCATCATTAGATGTAAAGGATTCCGCATGTCCTCCTTTCTTCCCCTGCTTCCTTTCTTTTCTTCCTTTTTTAGAGTCGACTGTTTGATTACTGAAATAACACAGCAGCCACATTAGTTAGCTTGGGAAGAACGCTGAGTGGAACTTTGTCATAACCAAATGAAAGTCCAAATCAGGTTAGTGGAATAACAAACAGAAACATAGCTCAAACATAGCAGAGAAAGAAAAAACGGGAGCTCAAGAAGCATACACTACAAGCTTAGCGGATCTCCCTTTGACAGTTCCACAACAAGCTTTGTACTTCTTTTTTGATCCACAAGGGCACACCTTGTTTCTTGGGATCTTCTGCATTTACACATAAGCGATGATACTATTTTAAGCATAATAAGAAGAAAAAGATTACAAATATGAAACTGAATTGGCATTTTAGGTGAAGTAGAATAAAGCGCGCAATAGTATTTGATTTTTGGTACAGAAAAGCAACCTTATCATCTGACGGGCAACCGGCAGCATTATTGGTTTGTTACGTGTAATTATCATCTGCATCAATTTGTTGCTCTTCCTAACAGGATCTTCCTCCTGTTGCTCAGAATTTGCACCATCTCCTTCCCCTTGACATTTGTAGATGATGGAAATCAGAACAGAGAAAAAAAAGCAATGCCTCAAATAATATAAAGAAACATTAAAAGGAAATTAAGTCAAAAGTATGAAGGAAGATGATTTAATTACCTTATCCATGTGAGAAAAAGGGAAAAAAATGTTTCATGAGAAAACATGCTAACAATTGAGTGTTTTTTGCAAGCATATGCATATATTGGCGAAGATTAGCTAACAAAGAAAGATTATATAGTCTTTTCAAAATCCTTTCATTGAACCAGTCCACTTTAGGAAATCATTTACAGACAAAAGACACATTCTCAAACATAATAGACAACAAATACTGCCTGTAAACAAAGCTTAATAGTAAAAATAACGTATGCCAAAGTAATTGATGCAAACAACAGAACTGTTAACACTGAACATCTCAGCTTTAGTACGTGGTTGATGTCCAAAAAACTATGATTACATACGAGAACCTGATAAACAATATGAAGAAAAATCTAGCTATAATCAACTCTCAAAAAAACAACACAAGTGAATGGAAATCCAAAACAATAACCCTGCCATTGTTCTTCAATTCATGTCAGCATATTCGGAGCCAACTATTCCACTTCTTAAAAAAATCAATGAACATGCTGGGATAGCAAAATTCTAGCAGGCATAAAAGTTCCAGACCGATGTCAAAAATAAATAGAGGAAAATTAAACCACACAAAAATGGAAAATGATAAAATTACTGACCAGACATTACCATAGGAAGTATCTGCTAAAGAAGGAAGGGAGGTATCTTCTGTAGAATAGTCATCTGCTGCTTGTTCTGCTACCAAGAACTCAATTGCAGCATCGGCATCTCCATCTACTTGCAGCAAAACCTAATATGAGATCAACAGGAAGCAGAAAATAATGCATATATCTAAAAAGCAGCAGTGATCAAAATACTCACAACCCAGTAATTTTACGACATTGACGCACATAGGATTCACAATTGCAGAATATGGAAAATGCAGGAAGACAATTCTGCCTGCTGTTTCTTAATCTTACCTGTCTGACTTTTTCAACATTTTCTCATCCACTTCCTGCCATAACCAGTTTGATTGATCCTGCATCAATTACATCCTTAGCTGCTCCCCCTTTAGTCTTGTTGCTCACATTTTTTGCTTGATTAGATGTTGCTGAGAGGTCGACATCAGCCTTTCACAAACCAGGAGTTGTTAAAGCATTCAAACAATTAGATCTATGCATTCAAATTTTGAACTAAACAACAACTGTGAGGAATTGATAACCAGAATAGTCAAAGAATATTTAGACATTATCACTCAATTCAATTTAAAAGCATATAACAGATATAAAAAGACAGAAAACACACACACAAAAAGGGAGCCTTGATTATAATTGGCCGTGCTGGCCCATCACCAGGGTCTTCCTTTAACCGCACGCTGTTGTAATGTTCCTCTTCATGATAAGATCTGAAACAATATTAGCAAATCAAACAGAGAACTGAAGTCACATTTTCTACTATTAAGTAGCTTCAACTATCAAACACAGATATAGCCAAAGTCTAAGAGAACAAAACTTTGAAAAGAAAAGGTATCAATTCATGCAAAAAGGTGTTCAACAAAATGTAACTATTTATTCAGTTTGCATAAAACCATCATGAAAATCCTCTAAAAATTTTCTGTCAGAAATAAAAGCATTGCTTATTTGGAATGTCTTTATTTTTCTATAATCTGAACATATTCAAAACAAAGCTTCTGTAACTCTTACAAGTGGACCATACGAACTCCATGCTGATCAAATTCCGGATTTACCAACATGGGGCCATGTACCGCACGAGCAAGCGATAATCAGATAAAAAATTCCATTCCATCTCTTGGCCGTGTGTATGCATGCACACATGTATGGATGAATCCCACAAAGGCCAAAGCATACAGGAATGTTATTGCATCACAATAAGACCACTATCCGGCAGAACAAGTTCACAAAAATGAGCAAGCCCTTCCTATGTCTGTGCATTCACATGCCTATCTCCTAATGAGCTTATTTAGTTCATGAAGCACATCAAATATTTCAATCAATATTGTAAGACGTCTATTGATGCAGATAGCTTTCATAATCCCCCCAGTGAAAACTGTAATCCTAATCTGTCTCTCCCTGGAAACTCATACAATAGTCATAGTCGATTGTTAAAAATTAAAGAAATAAAAAACAGTTGGACATTTCATGTCTGAATAACTATGAATATAAAGTGCGATACAAAATTGACAAAAAGAACAATGTTGTAGGTACATAAATGAAGATTGAACATGAACACACACAACAAGGAAGGAAGTCTGACCCGGTGAATGCATATGTTACTACGAGTAACACGACAAGCTGCTTGCAGTTCCATATGTCCAGCCCATGTTCCATCCTTCTCCATGGACCGGCAATATTCATCAAAAGGCACATCGTCCTCAATAACCCGCTTAAACATTTCGCGATTCTTCTGTTAACTACAGCACATCAATGTGATAATTTTCTTAAAAAACGAAAAAATAAAACTAAAACAAGTGAAAAAAACTTCATGTCAATCACATAATTACCATAATATATTGTACAACAATTTTGCGATACTTTTCGTGCTCTTCCTGGTTACCTTCCAACTGATCTGCTAGACATCTACAAACTAACAAGAGTAAATATTTTTTCCCGCAAACAAATTACAAGCAACACGTTATTCGCTACTTATCTATGGCAATACAATGCAAACCTACCAAAAGTTATCAATACGCACAGACCTGAAGAAACAATTACCGTCCGCGGTTACTTGAGTAATTTTCAGGCTCAATGCATCCAGCTGAGCTCTAAACTGACTTATATCTGCTTGCTTCCTTGCTATTTTACCTGCACTTTCAAAAACAAAAAACCTCAGCTAAGCAATCATAAATTCGGATAGGAAGATAAGTGGAATCGAGGGCGGAACTTACGTGAGTGTTCTTTTTTGGCAAGGATGACTTTTTCTGTTTGGTTTTTACCATTTGTTTGAGATTTCAGGGGTCTGTATCGGCGATGATGGTGGTGTGTGAAGAATGTTTGCTTCGGCTTCGTTTTGCTTCGGCGAATGACTTTCCGAGTGTGCGCACAGAACGGATGCGGCGTCTAGGACTGGAGTGTGTCCGGTGCGTGGCGAAGGTATAGGTGATGAGCCCATGGGCCGTTCAATCCACCTTGGACACTTTTGTCGGCCTATTTTGTGCAATTTCCTCAATGAAATGGGGCTCTTAATGGGCTCATTTGTTTGATCGTCAAAC
Source organism: Flueggea neowawraea (assembly GCA_948243855.1). Taxonomy (NCBI): domain Eukaryota; kingdom Viridiplantae; phylum Streptophyta; class Magnoliopsida; order Malpighiales; family Phyllanthaceae; genus Flueggea; species Flueggea neowawraea. The sequence continues at coordinate 2,588 of CAODLS010043741.1, read as the reverse complement.
GCACTAGGCTTGAATAATGAGGAAATCAAGTATTAATTTGCAATATGGCTTCCCATAGGCATATTATATTTACGACAGATTCACATTCCATAATTACCGATTCATAGTATTATTTTTTATACACAATTCCGTATTTTAAATTCACAGCATTTTTTTCCGTAAAATATAAACATGTTTTAAATAAGTCTTAAAAAAGTTTTAAACATATTGTAAAATACGTTGAATATATATATTAATCGTATATTTAAACATTAATGGAATCTAAACAAGTCCTAAACAATCTTTAAATAAGTTATAAAAAAGTATACAATGAATAGATGCTAAATAAATTTTAAATAAGTTTTAAATAAGTTTAAATTTCTTTATTGAGTCTGTGAATCTATAATTTATAAAGTTGAATCCGTGCACTGAATCCATAACTTATCAATTTGGATCATGTGTATATGTATTTAGCCCTTGAATAATTTCCTACTCTGAAATAATATTTTATTTATTTCATTCTTAAATTGTTTTATTCTCTATGCGCGAAATTGGCTTTTGTTGTCCGTTGTTTGGTGAATAATGGGCACTGAGACATGGGCTCGTTTGGACATAGGAGAAGGGTTTCGACATTTGGTTGTGGAGTCTAATTCTGAACTAGCAGTGAATCCTTCGAGTTTGCAAGGTAACCAGATAAATAGAATAACAAGATTCCCATTGTTTTGGAGTTTCTGATCAACTAACTACTCAACATGAGACGATTGAGGAAAGAAAATTAAAGGAGGTTGACAGTGGAAACGTCAAAATCAAATGTGTTGGTGAGAAAGAAAAGGTTGGTGACTGGATTCGTTTCTATTCAGTGATGCCAATGTGGGCCTCCATTGCTCCATGTTTTTATGGCGTTTCTTTATTTCACAGTGCAGTGCAGAGGAAGTTTTGGTAACAAGTTACAACACCACCACTCCTTGCAATTGCTACTACCTCTATTTGACTGCTACGAATCCAATGCTGCCAGCAAATTTTGATACCCTACTCCACTATTAAAAAAATATATAATAACTTGTTAATTTCTATGATACAAATGCTTCTATAATCCCGGATAGCGTAGCGGCAAAGGAGTGGTCCCAAGTTCATAAGGTCATGAGTTCGAACTCACGAGGGAGCAGCAGGTGCGTGGGATTTTTAATCCTACGACATGAACTTTGATTACGCAATAGAGTTTGGTGGATAGTCTCTAAGGCTATTAGTCCATGACAATGTGCTACGATGACCACATCCGGCTCGGGTCCAAGTCCGACTTTTTTGTGTCAACTATGACTCTAAGAACATTCCAAACAAGGAGTAATGTCTGTATGATAACGCTCAACAGGGATACTTTACTACCAGTCATCTCTGACTCCTTTTTTATAGTAAAAAAATACTTCTATAAATTGCTGCCAAAAAAATTCTATACAAATAATATATATTTTATTTTATTTTTACTCACAACGTGATGATCCAGCTGGTATTCGTATAATTGTTTGAGAAGGGATGTTGTGGAAGCGTCAATGTTCAATTTTAATCAAGTTTGGAACATTCTAAAGTGACATATGATCTCCCAATAAAAAAAAAATGGAAGAAAACATGCAAGGAAACAATTAGTTGAACATAATTTTTTTGATTATTTAATTTCATGTTATATAGTTGCCCATTAAGAGTTAATTTTTCAAATGTTGATTTGATTGTTGTCTAAATTCTTCATTTTAGTTTATTAAATTTAATTGGGGTTTGCTTAGGAATATTTGTTTGGTGGTTTTATAGTCAACATAGGTTGTTAAAGCATTAATTCTCTTACAAAACAACAATTTTTATCATATTTAACTTTGTGGACGCAATTGTAATATCGTTAAACTAAGTAGTTTGCGTGTGTTAATTTGTTAATCATGTTATAGTACTAAGGGTACGTTTGGTATGGGGTTATAAGGGAGTAAAAATTGCAGCATTAATATTTAACCCCTTTTAATTGGTATCTGGTGACATTCTTGAATTATTTAGGAGAGTAATCTTTTTCCCTTTTTTATGGAAAAATTATTATCCTAACCCCCTAGGGTAAAAGGCAGTAATAGAGACACACGTATAACTTCTTAGTCGCCACAAAAAAACACGTTCTGCTCATCTTCTCTTCTTCGTCAACTCTACTGGTATATGATTAATTCAAGCAACTTTTTTCTTTCATTAATCATCTTTAATGTTGGACTAATTTGAATTTGTCTATTGTCAGGTGTGATTACTCTTTAATCAGGTGCAATTTCATGTTGGTTTAATCAAACAATCTGCAAAGGTACTCTATTAATTCTATTTTTGTGTGACTGATTCATTCTTTTGATTGGTTGATTTACGTATTTTCTGTGTGATATGTTGTTTCTAATGTTAATTGAAGTGTGATTTTAATCGGTTTTTGATCTTTTAAATTTGTGAAATCAAGGACGGGTAGTAGATTTAGATAAGTGGAGGAATGCGTTGTGTGGATTTGATTTCACCCGAGTATTTTATTTGAGCTGTCAATTGGAGCGGTCTTATTTGGTATCTGATTTGTTTGATTGTTTTGAGAGTTGGCGACTGTGTGGACT
>CAODLS010043637.1:0-10992 GCA_948243855.1 Flueggea neowawraea | reverse complement strand
ACAGTTATTGACAAAGACTTCATAGAATATTTACTTATGCTCTGAGGCAACGAAACTGACGATTAGTTAAAATGTCAGGGATAGCAAAATTGGTTATTATTTATTCATGTAATTTATGTCAATGACATCATATATACAGAAGGCAGAAGGCAGTGAAAGTGACAATTATTTTAACACTCAGGGACCGCTAAATTGGTTATTATTACAAGTTCGTCATTCCAAGCATTCACTCTCAGTGAAACCCATACATCATCAAAACAGCTACAAAATGAATGTTTTTGAGAAATTGATGTTTCCATTGATGGCAAAGCACATAGATACATTTAAAATACATAGTGCAGCATAAGTTCGTTCATGCAATCACCTTAAACGAAACCCTATTTTAACCCTCCCTAATTTAATCCTTTGCCTATAACCACAAATAAAACTACAAACAACAATACAATACAAATTTTTTCCATATTCTTCAAATTGTTCACTATTTTCTCCATCTTCAACATCATTTGCATCATTTCACTTCTGAAATCACCAATTTCAGTGGAAGCCCAAGATTGAGATGCTACTTCCGGCACAACATGATTGTTAGGTTTTGCCCATCTCAGAAAAGTGCCACAAACACCCCTATCACAGAGATAATACAACCTTCCTTTATTGTTAATCGTTTCTGCAATCTTCACCCTTGCTTTCTTGCCACATGAACACAGTATGTTCTCAAATCTTACACTAGATTCTTCTTCATTTCCATACCCACTAGCTTTGTTCCTGCTAAAAGACATTCTCAAAGGAAGTCACCCTTTCTTCTACTGAAAATAAGTTGAAGTCAGAAAAAAAGAGTTTTAGTTGTTTATGAAATGTCTGAAGAAATGTATGGGTTGAAGAAGACCTAATTCCAAACGTTGGGTGTGTTAAAAAAGTGTGCCAAGGTCATTTTTGTCGTTAAAATTTACTTTAATTCAAATGTTTTGACACATCAGCAAAAGTTCACTCAACATCAACAAATTTGAAAGATTTTGTGACGTTGGATGAATGGCTCACCATTTCAGGAAACTATAAGGAGCGTAAATGAGCTTTTTGAAACATCAGGAACCGGATAGTAGATTACACTAAACTACAGGGATAGCAAAGCATTTAACACAAAAAAAATAACCTCTCACAACACTTGTGGAAAAATCATGCAAATAAAATCACAAATGTGCTTCTAACCTAAAATGCAAAGTAGAATTAAAACCTAGACTACATACAAATGCAAGATAATCATAGTTTAACGTCATTACAGACATGAGGTAGTTTAACGTCATTCAAAACGTATGCAAATGAACTATTTGGGAATCCAAATAGTCCTCATTGTGGATCCTTTCAAAGGTCTCAAACGTTTCCTATAAACAATGACGTGTTTATGATCATGCAAAATGATCTCTATAGGACCAAATGAATGCACTTTTGAAATCATGAATGGACTACACATCAAAATTTTGGGGTTAGAAAGAGAATGGTTTTCGGGCGGAAAATAATAGACTTGTTGACTCTCAACAAACTCACCCTTCAAACAATAATCACTCTCTTTCCTTTTTGGTTTTTCATTTTCTCTCTCAACCCTTTTCTCATCTACCATTTATCTTACACTAGGTTCCTTTCTAAGCTTTACTTCCTTTGAACACACTAGTGGTTTCTCTTTAGGTTATTCCTCACCTTGGGTATCACTCAAAGGGTTTAATGGTGGAGATCTAGCTACCATGCAATATGTCTTTAAAGAATGCACCTTATTCTCATCATGATTAGGCAATTGTGTATGCACACTCTTAAAAACATGAAACGCCTCAATTTCCTTCCCCACTCTAAAGAGTATACTTCCTTTATTCAAATCAATGCATACTCTACCAGTTGAAAATAAAGGTCTCCTAAGTATAATAGGGGTGTCACAAGCATCATCCATATCTAAAACATAAAAATCAGTGGGAAATAAGAATTTTCCTACTTTTACCAAGATTTCTCCACAACTCCAATTGGTTGTGTAACAGATCGATCTGCAAGTTGGAGTTTGACAGTGGTAGGTGTTAGCTATCCAATTCTGAGCTTTTTATATATGGATGAGGGCATTATGTTGACCGAAGCACCAAAGTCACACAAGAAATCCACATTTACAATTTACTAAAGGTGCAATGGATTGAAAATCTCCCTAGATCTTTGAGTTTTGAAGGGTATTTGCTTATCAAAATTGCACTAAACTCCTCGGTAAGTTTCAGCATAGCATACTCCTCCAGTTTCTTCTTATTGACCACTAGCTCCTTTAAGAATTTAGCATAATTCGATATTTGAGAAATGACCTCCAAGAATGGTATGTTCAACTCTAATTTCTTGAACTTCTCAAAGAACTTCTCAAATTCATTGGCTTGGTTATGGGTTTTCAACCGTTGAGAGAATAGAATAGGAGGTATATTGGTTCCTTCAACTGTTGAGGGAATGGAATAGGAGGCACATAGGGTTTCACTTCATCATTTTGGATGGAAGAGGGCCCTTTATTTTGAACTTTTTTGCCCTCAACTTTCACACCAATGTTAGGTGTTGCCACCACAATTTTCTTCTTCTTCTTCTTCTTTTTCCGAGTTACCTCTCACACACTTGGCTCCTTGAGCTCTTCCTCACTCATTAAAGTAATGGCCATCACACTCTCCTTTGGGTTAACTTGAGAGGTGTTAGGTAGCTTTTCTTTCTCTCTATCGGACATGGCCTTAGCTAATTGACCCACTTGCCTTTCAAGGTTTTGAATGGTAGCTTTTGAGTTTGAATAATTTGATCAACCTTTGTATCTCTTGTTTCCATTTTAGATATAAATTGCATTAACAAATCTTTCAATGATGGCTTTTTATCTTGGGTAGTTTGTTGGAGTGGTGGATAGGGTTGGTTTTATTGTTAGAGTGGTCGAGGTTGGAAACTCAGATGTCCAATGGGTCTAGGTTGGTTTGGTATGGTTAAATCTTTTTAAGCAAAGTTTGGGTAGTTATGCCAACCCAAATTATAGGTATTGAAATATGGGTCATATTTTGGTTGACTATGGAGGAATCCCCCCACGATATTCACTTCCCCATACCCAACTCCTCCACCATAATTCAAACCACAATACAAATCATCATGTCCCAAAACACCACAATAGGCACATTTCTCCCTAGCCATTTCATTAGCATTAAGCAACACATTCATCTTCCTTGCAAGATCATAAACTTTTAAAACTAAATCGGGTGAAGATGAAGAGCTTACCTTATGAATATCGATTCTCCTAACCCTAACCACTTTTTGTTGAGAGTTTGTAGCCAACATCTCATATATATCATAAATCTCCTTAGCTGTCTTCTCTCAATAGTAACCTCCTGAAGCTGTATTCATAGGTGTTTGGTCATGCATTATAAATCTATCATAAAAGAATGGAGTCAATAATGCTAAAGAGAATTAATGATGTGGACATTGACTTAAAATTAGTTTGAAGCGCTCTCATGCCTCATAAAAGGGTTCTTCCTCCAATTGTGAGAATGAGCAAATCTTGCTTCTCAACTCCACCGTCTTTTGAGGAAAGTAGTATTTCATCATAAATTTGTCATAAATCTCCTCCCAAGTGACCCTTCTAGCAAGTTGATTAACCAAGTTTTCGCCCAATCCTTCAAAGCATAAGGAAAACACCTCATCCTTAGCTCATTTTTTGTCAATCCATGAAGAAGGAAAGTTTGGATGGTGGTGTAGAACTCTCTCAAGAATGTAAGTGGATCATCTGATGGCAATCCATTGTCTGACAACAACATAGTAAAATGAATGTTCTTCAATTCATAATTTTGCGCCGCTGGGCTCAATCTGATGCAAGATGGAGATGCTCCAATCAACGGTCGTTGTATCTCCCTCATATTCATGCAACTCAACAATTTGTTCCCATCAAAACCTTCTTGAGCTTGTTCAACAGTAGCATTCTCAACCCCATCTCGAGGTCTAAGTATACCCTACATCCTTGCTCTCATTTGATTAGTTTGATTTGCACTCAAAACCCTTTCATTCTCCAAAATTAAAGGAATAATTTCTTGATTTTTCAAGCTCCTAGTGCGTCTTAAAAAACATAAACCCCTACAAGTGCAAGAGAAACCAACAAGTAAATAAACAAAAATAAAAACGACCACAACAATAACACCGTTCCCTGACAACGGTGCCAAAAACTTGATGATGCCTTGCAAGTACACGATGGTCGATTGTATTAATAAAAGCCTAAGATGTATTCGTAGGTATTGTCTCCAAACAGGTCTAATTGTGATAAGGACATAAAGTAAAAACAAATAAAAACATCAAGTGATTTTTTTTTGGGGTTTTGAAAATGAAGTAAGAAATTAAACACAAGTAACTCAATAACATGAAAATGTTAAGGCTTTAGAGATAAAAACAATGATCTAGTTGTTAAATGAATGAAAATGGGTTTTAACAAATGACTGTGAGCGTTCTCTCAACAAGACTAACCCAATGCCTCTCTCGAGGCCACTGAAGTCGTACCTACACTTCCTAGGAGAGTCTTTTCGGTCTCAACTAGTCAAGTTAGGCCCATTAAGCTCATTGAAGAATTTCATTGAACACCTTGTAAGCATAAGTATATTTCTATCCTAAAACCATACAAGTTTTATGCAAGTGATCTAACCCAAACTTCTTCTTTCGATTAATCACTTGGGCTTGTTAAAAACAATATTGTAGTGATCAATCACAACATCATTCAAGTGACCACTTTCTGCCATAATGCACCACTTTTCTTCTCTTGTCACGGCCGTGACACTCCTTCTTTCCTTGTCTCCTTCATTTTCTTCATGCTTTCATGAGATGGTTTGATGCCTTTTTGCTTTGCATCATTTCTCCATCATTTCCAACTTGTTTTCTTCAATTTATTTCATCCTCCACACATCACAAATATCATATAGATTTTACTATAAAAGTATAATTTATAGGATGAAAATATATACATTCTTGCTCGATTATTAATGTAAATTTAGGATACATCAAAGAAGACCGATTTTATCTGATTGAATCTGACATTTTCAAGATTCAGTTTCAAAAATATGGCATTTGAAAAAAAATGTTTGAACGTGTTTCTATTTGTAAAATTTAAAAATATGTGGTGATATTTGTCAAATTCAGTATTTTAATTATGATAGCTCTCATAATTAACTTTATCTACAAATATTTTTCTCTTTTTTCAATGAATTGGATTGATTAATTAATTGTAAGTTTATGTTTGGTTAATGACATTGCTTGAAAAAATTAATTAATTAATCTTTTTTACAAAATTAGTAGCACCAAACAATACCAAGAACTATGGTTAAGTAACTGAATGTAAATTTACCGAGTCAAGTTTCATTCAAGAAATAATTAAACTTTTCTATGAGCTTGAACACTATTTATATATAAGTTTTTCTTGTTTAAGATTTAGTGAACACAACCAAACTCTTATCAAATTAACATTAAACCATTTGTTCGTTGATTTACACCTATGGAAAAACTTAAACAAAAAAATAATAACTTCAAATTGAGTAAGTTTATAGCATGTTCAAATTTATGCCCTGAGTTACTTGGAATATCCCGACAAAAAAATTGAGTTCATTTAAAGACCTATACGACATCGTACCTGTCCTAATCATCAAGACGAAGAACACAACACCAACACAAACAAAAACAAAGCCCGAATCCCTGACCTATCAGCTTCAGCATCACACTCTCATCTCCCACTGCGACCAACGAATGACCTAATTGCATAACTAGCACTTAAGAAAATTTAATTACTTAAATAGGACAGTTAAAAGGTTGTTTTGGCGCTCACATGTTTTCATTTTGATTTTATTTTCTAGACGTGCTTTATTTTTTAACGACGCATTTTTTATACGGTCAAACTCGAGAACGCATCAATTAAAGTATTCTTCCTCCTCCATTTCTATTTTCATTTTCTACAAATACATACATACATCATACATGCATGCATCTATGCATCCATGCGTGCATGCATACATACATATGATTTATGAAGTTGACGTTTTTCTCTCTCTATCTCTCTCAAAAACACATAAAGGTTGGGTTGTTCGAATCAATGGAAGGTAGGTAAGGGTTTGTAGGGATGGAGACGGTAAGTGGGTTTCATTTTGATATGCAGTTTTGTACATAGATTTGCAGGACTATGTTGTATCACGATTTGATGAAAGCTCTGTTTTGTTTATCGATTTGGAAAATAAGATCTCTCTTTTGTTTGGTGCATTGGAACTTAGAATCAACAAGTTCCTCCTATCATTTGGTCTTGATATAACATGGGCAAAAGTACCATTAAGTGCATTTAGTCTCGAAGTAGAAATGAAAACATTACAACTCGCTATCAATGAGAGAAGTTACAAAAGTTAATACTCATTAAGTTGTCATATTATAAATAGTTGTTAAGACAACTTGTGAATGTACACACTATTCCCTATACGCACCATTAATCTGTCAAACTCTCTGCTAACTTCGAAGCGATGTTCATGATTCCCAATTGTTCGAGTATTCTTCATTATTGTTGTTCTTGTTGTTCGAGTTTCAAGGCAACAACAATTGGCACCGTCCGTGGAAAAATTGAACGAAAAGTCTTACTTGTCGACAATCGAGAAGTTTAACAACAACACTACACGTTCACTATGGTGTATACACGTTTCCACTAAGCCATACACCATGAGGAGGAGACGAGAGGAGTTGGTACCAGAGTTGGAGCGAGGGCATCAGGAACAGTCATCCCTACCGTTCCAGTCGCTAGAAGCAAAATGAGGAGAACTATAAGGCCTTATGAGAGATGGCAGCCTTGCTCCAGTAGTTCCTACCTCATGCAGTCCTTCCATCCACTTTGTGCGCTTACGTTCAATGTGGAGGAGTGCCAACGTAATGCTTTGTAACAAAATCATTGTCAACCTTCTCAAGTTCCTTAGCAACCAAATCATTCATCTTATCAAAAGCACTTCGACGCTCCTGTCCTTGAAGCTCGAGTTGAGTATAAGTATAACATACCACCAAAGCAAGCAGTTGAAGCTAGCTAGTTAAGTAGTCTGCTGCGCAGCAGCTCTGTGTTTCCACATCGAATAAATGTATAGGGATGAAAATGTTTATAAGTATAAGGACCTTGCGACTTAAGTAACCCAAGCTTAAACTTTTGGGCTTAGTGGTTGGAAGTCTCTTAGTTGTCAGATGTTGCTTAATGACAATGGCGTGCTTATGCCGTGTCGTGACACTAGGAAAGAAACTACCATGAAGTGGTGAAGAACACCTGCAAGAGAGAACCCACAGTTCCTCTAAAGAAGGTTGAAGTGGAGCCCCAGTCTTCAATGAATGTTTGGGAAGTGGCAGAATGAGAAAGATGATCGAAGAAGTTCTCGAGTAGAAGACATTAGTTCCTGCAGAGGAAGAGGGCAAAGAGCCAAAGCTCCATTTATCAAGGAGGTTATAGGAAAACCACTTCTTTCAAAATTCAAGATGCCACTGTAACTGACTTTTCCAGGAAAAGAGAATCCGAACGAACACGTCCAAAACTAAGAAGTCATCATAATACTTCATGGATGAGAAGATGTCATCATATGTCGTGAGTTCCCAATAACTCTGAAGAACGATGCTCGTTCATGGTTCAATAGATTGAAGGGACAGATTTAGTGTGACAGGTTTCACGGCACAGTCGGTAGGCCCCAGAATGCCAACCAGTCACACTTTCATCAGAAAAACACCTTGATTTACGATTTTCCTTCATTTTGTTCATCAAATTTGGGGGTTGAATAAATGTGACGGATTTTACGGCATAATCAATAGGCACAGAATGCCACCCGATCACACTTTCATCAGAAAATACCTTGATTCGAGATTTTTTTTGTCAGATTTTTCCAATTAATTGTACCATATGAAAAAAAAAAGAAAATATTAAAAAAAAAGAAAAACATGAAAAAAGAAAAAAAAAATAACCTCCTGATCAGCTTTGAAAGAGGCAGATGCCAAAAGTCGAATATAATAGAACATGTCAACGTGACACGCATTTATAGAGGTAAAAAGAAGTAGTGGAAGATGATTAAAAAACTCAAAAGAAGCTGAATAAGGACGAAATAGCCATGGAGACAAAATAAAAGTGCAGACAAATTAGAAATAGAGACTTTCACTATTCCGAGAAAAAAAAAGGAGAGAGAAAAGCTGTCGCATCAGTCAACTCAGGTGGGAATATGATGTATTTAGTCCCTATACTTTTGTAAAAGATCAGAATAGTCATCGAAGTCCCAAAAGACACCATAAAGTCCCAGAAAAGAGGAATCACCAAACTTATCGAATAATACTCCTGCTTCCAAGAAACTTGCACATTGAAGTAAAAAGCCATTGATGTGACATGAGTCGAGCCCCATAGAGCCTAATAAGACCCGCAAGACCTTATGTGATGGAAGCCTAAAAACTCAATCGATCCAGCTTCTACAAATTCAATATTTGGAAAAGATAAATAAGATACGTTCAACATCTTATCAAAACTCATCTAGACTCATTCAAACATCATCAAGTCAGGGAAAGGATGAGGATATCATGTCCTGATAACTCAAAACAACATGAAAATCTTTTCTAAAGGTTATAATAGATTATCTTATGTCACCTATAAATAGATACTCTGACATTCACAAAAGTATGCATTTTTTACTGTTTAAGACATTCCAAAACTCTGCCAAAATTATCACCTGACTAAAGTGTCAGAGTGACATCCGGAGTACAACATTTGACCTCTAACCTTACTTATTTTGCAAGATATATGTGAAAACCTTCAAGATCTTTCAACTTCATTATTGTTAAACAACAACACAAAAAAATAAAAATAAAAAATAAACCAACTACGACCCAAAATAAAATATTAGAGAAAACACAAATAAAAATAGTTTAAAAGAAGTTTCAAAAATAAAATACTAAAAAATGACTAAAAGAAAAAAGAAAAAAATTGTGAAAAAATATGACTAAACAAAGAAAAAAATGAAAAATGTTAAAAAAACAAAAAAGAGAAAGGAAGAGGATGTGAGGGAGTGTGTTGTGTGGGTGCGGGGTGGTAATGAATATAAAGGGGAGGGTAGGGGGCGTACGGGAAATAAATGGCCCCACAGCGCCTACGCTGGTCGTGATTTCCTCCCAACGAAAAGGAAACCACCCCTCTCCCTCCAACTGCGAGAGCCGAGCGACCCCACTGGACCCACCTACCATGTTGCGACGAGCCACCCAATTCTTAACCCGACCCGTCATGGCCCGGCCTTTCTCGACTGATCTCCCGGCTGCTCAGTCAACGGACTCGCACTTCGTGGAGGCGTGGAAGAAAGTGATCCCGAATATAGACCCACCAAAAACCCCTCTTTCCTTCATGGTTACGCGTCCTGCTGCTCCCTCCGCTATCCCTTCTAAGCTCACCCTCAATTTTGTCCTTCCTTATGCTTCCGAGTTGTCTGGCAAAGAGGTTCTTTTTTTCTCTTTTTAAAGCTAGTTCTTTTTTTCTTTTTTATTTTCTCGTTCGTTTTTTAGTTTTGGAATTGGATTGTATATGTGTTTATGTCGTTGTTTTGGTAACGTGAACGTTATCAAATTTATGAACCATTAGCGTGATCGTCTCAGAAGGAATTTCAGAAAAGTGTGGCAATTTCCAATAACATGTGAACATAAGCTTGGAGAGATTACTAACAATGTTAACTTACATTTTTCAAGTTATGAAGCATGGAGTGAATTTACGCTCATAGACTGCGATTTACATTGTGCATATGGATAGGATTTGCGATTCAATTGCAGTGCTGTTAGATACGGAGATCTCTTTGAGAATGTCTGCCATTGATTACATTGCTTTTGGCAGTAAGTGGTTATCTCAAAGTTTCTTAATTTGAGGTCTAGCCACATATCCTGTAGTATTTATCAAGTTGTTCTCGCTGATTTCATTTTAATCTTGGCTCGCCTGCATAGTCCTGGGAGTTTGTATGGCAAAGAAAGACTTTTCTTTTTTCGTCGTACTTGGTTCTTGTGATAGGTAGGTAGTCATGCATACTAGATTCTTTTATTTGTACCTTTTACCTTTCGTTATTGTTCATTGATTGGACCAAAATGTCAATCTATGCAGGTTTTATGTGCAAGTACACTTGGATACTTGAATAAAATTATTTTAATGACTGTTTGAATATGCTTATTTTTCTAAATCCTATTCCTTTTACTGCCTCCATAAAACATTGAATTTTGGGATTAAGATTGGATGAATTTTGTTGATCCAGGAGGCAGGGTCACACACTACCAAAGTGGGTAAATATGTTTACTCATTAGATTGTGACTAGTTCTGAGAGATTTTCCTTGCAAATCTATTTGTTGGTCTCTAGGACTAGGAGCAGTATAGTTGTGGTAATAAGATGCATAGGTTTGAGATTTCAAACACCAAATTATCATCTTCATTGTTTCAATGCAACATTTTTACCTGTTTGGGATTTTGCACTTTAACCATCATTCTACTGATGCACAACTATGGACATGCTTTTGTGAAAAGCATTCCACCTGTGAGTGTACATGCCGTGCTTGTTTTCATTATGTGAACTCTTCTTTGTTCTGCCAAGATCTCACAGACAATTGACTTGCCTATTGTAGTTGCATTAGCTTTTTCTTTGCGTAATGAGAAAGAGTAGATTGTGGTTATGACGATGAGTAATAATTGTCAATTAGCTTAATTTTATTGCTAAGAGAATAAATGCTGTCATCAGCCCTTTGGTGACTCTATCTGATAGTTACTTGGAATAATGCCATTTGAGGAGAGGAAATGGACTTGCAAGCTTGTTCCATGAAGTCCTCCCCTACAGTTTTATATGGAGTTTCTATTGCATGACTTACATTTCTTCCCTTTCTTTTCAGGTTGACATGGTCATAATTCCAGCAACAACTGGACAGATGGGTGTTCTTCCTGGACATGTGCCAACTATAGCCGAGTTGAAACCTGGTGTG
>CAODLS010043365.1:0-14156 GCA_948243855.1 Flueggea neowawraea | reverse complement strand
TTGGTAATATTAACCATAGGAATGAGATGCCTCAAACACCTATTCTTGTTTGTGAAGTTTTTGATGTTTGGGGTATTGATTTTATGGGTCCTTTTCCATCATCTTTTGGCAACCAATATATATTACTTGCTGTTGATTATGCCTCAAAGTGGTTAGAACCAAAGGCTACCCAAATTAATGTTGCCAAAGTTGTTGTTAATTTCTTAAAGGCTAATATATTTGCCAGATTCAACATTCCTAGAGCTATCATTAGTGATCGAGATACCCATTTTTGCAATAGAGTGGTGGAAGCTTTGCTCAAAAGGTATGGTGTTACACATCGAGTATCCACAGCTTACCACTCACAAATGAACGGGCAAACCGAGGTGTCTTATCGAATCGTGAAAGACATTCTTGAGAAAACAGTCAATCCCAATGGAAAGATTGGAACCAACATTTGGATGATGCAGTTTTGGCTTACAGAACTGCATACAAAGCCCTTTTACTTATGTCTCCTTGTCATCTTATATATGGTAAATCTTGTCACCTTCCTATTGAGATTGAACACATGGCATTTTAGGTCGTCCAAAAGTGCAACACGAGCTTTGATGAAGCCAGACAGTAGTGGAAATTGCAAATTCAAGAGCTTGACGAGATAAGAAACCATGCCTATAAGAATGCCGCCACTTACAAGGCAAAAGCCGAAGCTTTTCATGATAGCCAAATAACAGAAAAGAAATTTAAGGTTGGTCAGAAAGTGCATTTATATGATTCATCCTTAAAGCTTTTGCAGGTAAGCTTCGTTCAAAATGGGTTGGCCCTTTTGTTGTTGTTCATGTTTACCCACATAGTGTAATTGATATTTAAAGCATCAAAACAGGTAAGGTTTTTAAGGTAAAAGGGCAAAGATTGAAACCATTTTATGAAGGATTTGAGCCACGTACCCCCTTACAACTGAACATGGCCTTTGCCCAGCTACGACGACGTTAAAGAAGCGCTTCTTGAGAGACAACCCAAGGATTTTATTATTTTTGTTCTTTGAAATTTTCGATTAATTTTCAATAGATCTTATTCTTTTTGAAATTTATTGTCATTTATTTTCATCCAATCGTTTATGTGGGAGTGATTCAATGGCAAGTGGTTTCGAGAATGGATTTTTTTAGCATGCAATCAAGTGAAAATTGGGTTTAATTGGAAAACATGGAAGAGGAAATCTGAAAAAAAGGCAACTAAACGTTGTCGTTTCTTCCATGGGAAGAGTCGCACCTCTATAATCCCCACATGACTGTGTTTCACTGGTTAAAAGGAGCTCCCACGCAGCGCTGTTTCAACTTGTCTTAAGCGCAACTACAGAAACGACGGCGTTCCACCACTGTAGGCACAACTCCATGCGACATCATTCTAGAACACATCAGTTCAAACCCTTGTTCACCATGATTTCAGATAAGCTTTTCTTACCCCTTTCTTTACTTTCAATTTTATGTTGTCTTTATACATTGAGGGCAATGTGAGTTTTAAATGTGGGGAGGGGAGATTAGTGTTCGCATGCATTTTGCTATTTCATTTCTTTGATTATTTGTATTACTCTTCTGTTTTGGTGAATTTTTTGGAATTGTTTTGATATTTTGTGTGTTTGCAAGTCGCGTCTACATGTAAGTAATATGTTTATTTTATTTTTTTGTTCAATTTGCATGCCGTGTTTTGATCTGTTTTAGAATGCACCTACTACCTGGTTTTGATATGTTTTATGTGAGCTTGTCTTCAACATTCACTGATTCGAAACCTTGAATGTCTTAAGATCTGAAATCCTTTGCATACCCACTTTTATATAACTTGAATTTCTATGCGCCTTAGTTTCAGGAAAAGCAGCCCCTAGTACTAGAATTGAGAAGGTTTAGTTGGATTCACATGTATACCCATGTGAGATTTTGAGACTCAAACACTCTATTTTCTTGTTGTGTGTGAAAGTAATCATTCCTAGTAAAACCCTACCATAACTTGTTGTGAATTGCATTTCAAGACCACATCTTTACAATTCGAGATACCGAGATGATGAAAGGTATTATTTTTTAGCCCTTTGTTTTGTCCTTTTCTCTCAGTATCTATCCTTTTAAATTTATCCCTAGTTCACTCCTTTTGAGCCTTGACATTTTTCTTATTTTGAACCCAATTAACCAATCCCATTTGTTCTTAAACCATAACAATTGAACCCTAAGTTGAGAAATTTTTATTAGTGATACATTGCCAAATTAATTTATTATGTTGATGCTATGATTGAATGTTTAATTAGCATGTCTTGTGAATGGAATTGTGCTTATATTGCAAAGAAACTTGGCTGCCCAGTTTTGACTATGTACTGAAAAAAAAAGTGGTGTTGCTAACTACTGTTAAAAAAAAAAGAAAAGACAAGAAAAATAGAATAAAGGGAAAAAAAAGAAAGAAAAGAGGATAGCAACGCAAAGAAAGTGAAATTGCTTTGGGCTGCCTTGTTTTAAAAGAAAGAAAGACATGTAATTTTATTGATTTGCATTAACTTTATATGCTTAATGAATGGCATGTGTCACTTAGCTCTATTGTTTAATCTCAACTTATTAAACCCATTGTTTTAGGCCCATTACAAACTAGGTTAAAGTCCTTTTTTATCGGTGTTTTGGTTTGCACTTTATTAGTGGTTATGATTCAACTAAATCCCAAGTTTTGGGAAGACTTGCTATGAATCGATTTGAGCGTAAATACTTGAACCTAAACACTCTGAGAGATGGAGTGAAACTTGTGAGAGTGTGAATTTGACTATCTTTTTTTGGGCAATACTAGTGCGGAGATAATCTTTTTAAGTTTATTGTATAACATAACGTTAGTTGTGTCTGCTTTTGAATATTTGATACATATCGATTTGGCTAATACATTATGTGAGGGTAAAACGGGTGATTGAAAATCAAGGTTCTTACTAGTTTTGGATTGTTGAATGCTTGAGGACAAGCATTGTTTAAGTGTGGGGAGATTTGATAGGTTGCATTTCATGCATAATTTATGCGACATTTTATGTTTGTTTTGCATTATAAATAGTTGTTATTTGTGTGTTTTTTATGTTTTGTTGGCTTCTTTGGTTCTTTAGGTGAATGGTGGGTAAAACATAAAGAAATTGAGCTATTTTGGCACATTTTGTTGCTGACTGCATTACTGCATTACTGCATGGCCATGCCATAGAAGTCGCGAAGACTTGGGCCGACTTATTTGCATTGGCCCGCGTGTCTGGACCTTATGGGTCTCGAGATTGGAGAATACTGGATGAAATTAGAAGATTTTTTAGCATTATTTTTTTGTTGGAACAATACACTCTTATTATTATTATTAGGCCACATACATGTGAACCCCATGAACTTGTATTGAATGTGCAATTTCCCCCTAAACTCTTATTTTGTTAATTATTTTTCAAGTAGGATTAGGTTTTAGAAGAGCCATATATATAAACTCTTAGTTTAGGTGGTTGTCTCTTCTTCTTCCTTTTTGGCCAACTTTTGCCTTATGAACAACAACTTTTGTGATTTCTTCCATTATAATGTGTAACTAAATTCGTATATAATCGAAGTATTTTTGACGTTCAATCCAATTACATTGTGAGACTTTTGTTTTAATTGTTATTAAGTATTTCAAATTTATTCAATTTTTGTGACTTAGTTCCTTTATTATTATTTCTATTGGTTGATTGACAAGAGCCCATTGATTGATTGACTAAACTAATAAACTGCTATTTAGGATTGACTCAATGGTTCTCATTAGTTCTAATATAGATAGTGAATTACTTGAATGCATGTGGTTGGATAACTTTCAATGTTATTGGATTGAATAATCTAGTTTAAATGAATTACAACGTCTTCGAATTCACTGGCTAGGATAGAAGTCTTTTTTGTTGTCATTACTTTCATAGATTAAATCTTGTCAGGGAGTCTCAGGGTTGTCTAGTGGTCAGGGAAATAGTTTGCAGAGCGTCCTAGAGCTATCGACGAATTAAGTGCATCACCAATAGCTATAACTCTATATATTCGAATGCTTGATATTTATTTTTCGTGTATGTGATCAAATAAAAAAAGATTAAATGGGTAAATACATTGGCTATGCATTCATCATTATTGTTTTCTATTAAATTCTCATTGCTGCATTTTACAATTTTCTAAATTGATCTATTTATTTTTGATTCTCATATTTTTTGACTTCATAATTTCTGCAAACTCATTTTATTTCTATTTTTTGGAAAATAAACAAATCTCACCGGTCTCTGTGGATCGACTATGTTCAATGCTATACACAAATCTTTTCTGAACAGGTTTATTTATATTTGGTTGGTTTGACACACCACCATAAATTTTTGTTTCATTCAATTTTTTTAAAAAGTATATGTAAGTGTAGAACATGTGTACAAATGGTGGACAAAATAAGATTAAATTCATTTAATAAATAAATTTGGTTTTAACTGATTTACAGCATACAAATGGTGTTCAAACATGTACACTCGTGTCTCTATGTTGTTTTCCAAACTATTTTCTAAAAGGTGTACAAAGATGTACAGCCGGTGCACAAAATGCTCTTTTTTAAAACAAATTCAGTGAATTAAATTAGTTTCACTTAAGAAAAATAATTTTTTTAATATCCATGTGCACAAAAGGTGGAGAAAATTTGCATTTTTTATTAAATAGTTAAATAATAAACACATGAAAATAATTGAATTTGATTTTTAAAAGTGGTGTACAAAACATTGATAAATGGTGTACAACTGATTGACAATATTTTAAACTTAATCAAATCTGAAGCACTTTCCAAATAGTGGCAGTTTATCAAATCTAAACTGAAATTATCTTTTTTTTTACAATAAAAAGTAATTTCATTCATTTAAACTAGCAATACATTAATAGAAACATAGATTTAAATATGTTAAAAACCATAATGGATGAAAAAGTAAAAAAATTCACAGCATCTAGGTTAATAACATAACAAATCAACTTATAGCCTACACATTTGAAAATACTATAGTGACTGGAATACGTATGACTTCAAATCTGCAATATACTGACGATCATAATTTGATTTGTAACTACCGAATTAAAGATATTAACTGTCTAAAATCCTGAATCGCCCACAAGAGATAAAACTATGCAACAAAGACAGTAAAAATCAAACGTCGCAACAAAGACAGTAAAAACCAAATGTCGCACCATAACGACGAAATCACAAAAAAAATGATCTAAATATGTGTAGAAGACCCACTTATTGTAGAAAAAAATTGATAAAAAAATGTGTTAAGAGGTGATTTGTGACAAAAAATGGCCAAAAATCGCCGATTTTTACTAAATAAAATAGACGGCAAAACAAAGTAAAAGAAAGGTTGAGAGAAAAGAAGGAGGTTTGCTGTTCATTAATGAATCTCTCTTCCTTCACCCTTTCTAATTAGTTGGTGCACAAAAATTACAATTAGTTGAAATAATCTATTTAAAAGTAGTAAAATCAACTAAAATAGATAAACCAAACCACACCAATTGGAATCTAGTAATTTTACTAGGTCACTTAAAACATGTACTAATTTTTCAAAAAAAAAAAGGTGGAAACACCAAAGTAGTTAGAATATCTTAAAAGCTCAGTGTACAAGAAAATATGAGATGGAAATATAAAAATTCAGCTTCGCAAAATGACGAACCCAAAAGAAATTATTAATAATGACACTTACGCATCAAAACGTTTCTACATTCGATCAAAGAAGCATATCCTCAATAGAAATCTAAACTCCAAAGTATTTTCGAAGTAAGAAAGTGAAAAACTCGATAGTGGCACAAAAAATTAGGAGCCGTGTTAGATTTTACAAATTAGGAAAATTTTGTGGAGAACCGCGTAATGAAGTTTTGGTTCAAGAGTGTCCCCGTCACTTGATGGGCCGAATTATGGGTCTGGCCCAGAAGTCACATCAACAGCACTAGCAATAGAAGCAACAAAAACGAGGACCACAACAATAATAGCAATAGTCAATGATACAATTCTTTGTTTTTTTTCATCCAAACCGCAAAGCACAAAGAAGTGGGTTGGGAAAAATCTTGTCGATGAAAGTACAACAGTTGGTTATTACTGAGATTAAAATCAAGAGAACTCTTGAAAAACTGAGATCCTAAGAAAGAGATTGGAAAAACCATGGATCAATAATATCAAGAGTCCTGACCCAGAAGCCAAAGTATACCAAGAACCCAATGGTACAGTTCTCACTCTTGTAGTCTTTTCCCAGTTTCATTAAAGCACACAAAGGATGGGACCCAACCAATATTGACCGCTTCTAACAATAAAAGGATAAGAGATATCATCAATCTTCCTTCACTTCCTTGATTCTCTGCTCTGAAATGGAGAACGTCTATTATAATTTTGCAATCCTTTTCATTCTCCTACTAACCATCCACCGATTGCTCCAACACAAAAGAAAAAATCTACCACCTAGTCCTTTTGCTCTTCCCATTATAGGCCACTTACACCTTCTTAAACCACCACTTCACCACTCACTTCAAACCCTCTCATCAAAATACGGTCCAGTCCTATACCTGAAATTCGGTTGTCGACCTACCCTTGTCGTGTCTTCAGTATCTGCAGCTGAAGAATGCTTAACAAAGAACAACGACATCATTTTCGCGAATCGGCCCAAGACCATGGCTAGTGAACACTTCACCTGCAACTACAACTCCTTTGTTTGGGCACCTTATGGTCCTCAATGGCGAAACCTACGCCGCCTATCTGTAGTTGAAATTTTCTCTTCCAAAAGTATTCTCATGTTCGCGAGGATGAAGTCCGGTGCCTTCTTCGCAGACTATTTAACGCTTCCAGTGGTGGCGGCGGCGGCATGAAGAAGGTAGATTTGAAGTTTTTAATTTCAGTTTTGATAATTAATGTTATCATGAAAGTGGTTTCTGGACGTCGTTATTTTGATGAGGATGCTGCTGACACAAACGTTGAGAAGCAAAAGTTTCAAGAATTTAAGGATAGGTTTTTTCCGAGTTTGTTACGAACATGTGTGATTTTATCCCAATTTTAAGGATGATTGGGTACAAAGGAATAGAGAAGAGTATGATAAAGTTGCATAGCAGAAGAGATGAGTTCTCGCAGAAGTTAGTTGATCAGATTCGATCTCGGAGAAATAGCGCCAGCTGTTCGGAGATCACTGGGGATGATCAGAAGTGTTCGGTGGCTGAAACTCTGCTATCTGTGCAAGAATCACAACCTGAGTTTATTACTGATGAAGTTGTCAAAAGTTTCATATTGGTAAGGACAAAAATTCCTCCTTTACTTCATGAAAATGCTTTAAAAAATTAAAACAAAAATAATGACTTGACATAAAGTTACACAAATGTTTTTTTTAGAATTATATTAAAATAAAAAGAATTTTACTGATAGATATTAAATCGTTTCATCAAATTTAAGCTTTTTTATGTTGTCATATAGATTTTCACTTAATTTAAAAAAAACAATAAATATTTCATTGTTATTTAAATTATTTTAATATTAAGATATTGTAAATTTAATTTTTAATAAAATCAAACACAATAATTTATATAAAAAATCGATAAATATCAGAAAGATTTTTTGACTATAAATTTTCTTCTGATAGATTTTTTTAACTATAAATTGTGGTTGTTATCTGTCGTGAATAGGTCAGTAGCATTTATCATAAATTGTCATTTAATAATAGTTGAGTCTCAATTATTGGGTCGTTGATGACTGCTGTCGGGTTTCGTACCAAAGTCTTGATGTTTTGCTGTAAGACTTGTTGGTCATTACGCAACCACAGCAATTGGGTGGTAATGGCGATAGTTAACAATCATGGCTTGGTACATACATAGAACGTTTGGTCTTATGCCAGTTTAAGCTAATATTTGTATAAAAAAATCTAAAATTAGTATTACTAATAAGTTGTTGGTTTATTGACTAATATGTTGATTTGAAAAACACTACCTGATAAAAGGTTGGGGTTTTAAAAAACTAATGTTAATATTTTGTTAATGAATTGAAAGATTCTACTATCAGTCTATCTGTCAGTCTGTAGAGAGAGCAGGTTCGACTCACCAATCTCCGTAGCAGCGGAAACCAGCAGGAATTACGACAGTGGAGAATCGATTTGTTGCTAGTTTCACAAGCAAACAACAATTGAATTGTTACCGACATGAGAGCTCGTCTTTTCGCAGTCTACATGCCACACGAATCAACAATTGATAAAGCAAGGAGGAAGGAGAGGGTCGACTGTCCTTAGGAGGAAAAGAACGTGTTTCTTTTCTACCTCTGCTCACCACTCTCACTCTCTATTTGTTCCCTTAACCGATTAGGCAACTAGAGTTTCCTACTCATATAAGATGAGTAGACCCTAATTAGGCTTTCTTAACACATTTAGAAGGGCCATAGCTATTTACCAATAATTAGCCAGGCTTGCTAATCAACCCAATAACTAATGATCTCGGATTTCACACTTGATCACCCAGGTTCGGTTCACTTGTTATGGGCGGACCACTTTTCCAACATCTCCCACTCGCACATGACAGAACCATACATCGTCATAGATCATGATGGAACTGCTACCAATCATGATAATGATTTCGTGTCATACAGGTAAATAGACCGCGCGATAAGCATACGATCAGAATGTATTTGCTATACACCTGTTAGAGTTATATAACAGATCATATATCAATCCTGCTAGAAAACATCTCTTGTAGAACTTCATTCTACCAAGGTGTATGCAACAGCAGCACAATCTGCTGAAATTTATGTCTTCGCATAATTTGTAACCACACAATCGTTGTTTCGAACTTCTCGATCTCACAAAATTTTTACTCATAGTTCACACAAAATGTGACATGCCACATGAGAGTCGGCTAAGAAAACTTATGGGACTTGTGCGAATGGGTCTAGAAACAAACTTTCCCTCTGACACCAGACAATCCACACAACCAAGTTTACTTGCCCAGCTTGCCATGTTTGGTTGAATCAATCATGACCATTAACAGTAAGCTAAAGTAGTCAAACTTAACTATACGTTTTAAATGTGTTAAATGTTCTAAGGATAGGTAGTACCGAGAACTATTTGTTCACGGTAGGGTCTCACACTTGAAAAAGTGATATCGTTTATCAATCTTTTCCATCTCCATGGTCACGTATATAGCACAAATAGTATAATCATCTGTTGTGGTGTTCTTTCCTTCGCTTAGAGGAGTGTATGCTTATACAGAATTATCAACGCCAAAAAAAATCAGTTGTGATGCATTTTGTCATCTAACCTTAATCCACACTTAACATGATTACTTTTGACTTTAAAACAGAATATACTAAAGTCTCTCAATCTTAGCATTTGATCATTTAAGGATCACACAGGAGTTTATCATATGGGGTACGTCTCTTTCCATAAGAATTTTCTTTCCTTTTTACAATGGGCTCACCATTATAAAATGTAGGACGACCTCTTAATTATGAACACATTTTAGATCTCTTTCTACGTTCAAAATCATTCTCATCTTAGTCATTGCTCTACATAGCACAAGATTAAGGTAAACACCAGTGTGAATGGGTTATTTCTCTGTCCAACATGCTCTTCACACTTTATCTTACAACAAATGTTAGCTCTCAACATTTATGGTCGTGTATTGCTCACAATGATCTTATGAAAGATCATGTTTTAAGGGATTACACACCTTAGGTGTCATGCGGGTCTTAAGGAATTTATTTCTTATATCAGGCTTTTACTAATGGATCTTAGAATCACGTCCCACATGAAATTACACTCCAAGTTCACTTCTCATTGTGAAATTTGTACTCAAATTCACTTGTCATTGTGCAACCAAGTTTCTCACAAAATGATACTTGATCTCGATTTGCTTAGTCTTATAATATATCTTCTTAATCTTTAAGCAATTGAGATCGGTTGTCACTAATGACTATGGTAGGTTCTTTAGGGGGTTAATGCTAAGTGGATTATTCTACTATATAGCCAATCTTCTTATTTCACTACAGCTTATGAAATTGTGGTCTCACCTTATTTTGCTACACGTTTATATGTGTTCCTCGCTATAAAGCGGAATAGCAATTTTGTCAACTAAGAGCACATAACTAGACATGTACTTCCCTATAGTCCACATCACTTGTCAAACTAGTAACTGTGTCTCATTTTATCGCAAGTCTTTACGATAATATAATGCCTTGCACGCCTCTAAAGCACCAAAGTGTTTTATTCACTGCTTTTCAACATCCTCCTTACGTGTTGGATCAATGCTTACTAGCTAACTTGTCAGCAGAGCAAACTCTAGGTATTGTCCTCACCTAGGTATGAAATTGTGTACTATAGGTCACGGTCTTGTACTACACCACATATACTCTAGAGAACAAAGACAATCACACGACATTTGTATGAAAAGCGTTCCTTATACGTTATTCCTTTCACATAGTCGTGGATGCATGTATGTGCTAAGAGACTTGCTCTTAATAATGGGATATCTATGGGTTATGTGCTTCTGCATTTTAAACGTTTAAGGACTTTGTTGATACATCCCTCTAAGAGGGAACAACAATCCATTCAAACAATCTCTTGGAGTTTGATTCTAAGGTCAACGCATAATTTATATCTCAAAGTTGGATTCTAATCAATCTTTGGAGTCATTTAAGTATGCTGGACTTTTCTAGTTATAGGTGATGTTCACACAAAGTTAGAATGACAAGATTCACCTTGGTATTATCACAACAAATATGAATATACCATCCCCTCGAAGGTTGTCTAAAGTGTTATATTGGACAATGAAACCAGTAGGTTAAACCATATATGTTTCCACTCCAGACTCTCTATTGAAAAAAATAGTCTCTACAGTTATTAATGTAGGTCAATGTATAAACTAGCCCAAATGCCAAAGTCTATTCGGTGGAAGTAAATCTTTCAACAAGGTGGTCTTTCAAATCTTGTTGACTAAATCTCCTTTAAGCGATTATCGATGACTTGCCCGATTTATCGCTAATGTATCCGCATATCTCCAATAGGTGCTTACCCTTTGGGTAGGCTAACCACTTCTCAAACATGGTTCGATCTCAAATGTCATTTGCACTTTCATTGCTTCAATCCATACAACTTTTACTGGGATAAACGACTCACTGACATACTCGCATGTTCATTCTTGACTTGTAAGGTTACTAAAATGATCACAATCGATTCATTTATTAAAAAATGTTGTCATGAAGCTTTGTTGAGTTCATTTTTGATGATGATTGGTAGCATGCAAGCGCACTTATCGAAATGTAGTATGCGGACCTCAGTACCGAGTGTCGTATCCCACAGAGACTAAGAGTACTAGTAATTACCGTTTCCCTATTATTTAGCCTACCAAATAAGTGGTGGATCAAATAAAACTAAATGAGTACCGACAAACGAACATAAACAGAGCAACATAGAAAGATAAAGAACCAAGGAATCAAGATAAAATAGCATCCAGATGTTGAATCCCCTTAGGACTTCCCAATCAAAATTCGACCTCGTCACTCGCTTACTCATTTGTTCATTGGACTGTAGGAGTTCCTAAAGTATATTAACTGCTCTCTCGAGACAATTAAACTCTAACGTCAAATTGATTAACCGGAATCTCTTCCTATTTAAAACACTCACGTTGCATTAACGATGATTTGTGAACTCACATATTAAGTTTGACCTTAATCCAGAAGATTTACGTCGACCTATCTCTAGGTTTGCGTGCAAATCCTCTCACCTATAAAGCGATTCTAAAGATGCAATAAGTCTCTCGATTACCAAGCATGCAATCAATGTCAAACCAAAACATCGATAAAATTGATTCAACAACATAATACATTATAGGCGAGTCACAAATCACAAACAAATGAGCAAACCAACAAGATCCATTCATAAATTCATCATAGGGTTCATCACATCTAGATGCATACAAGATTAGTTCATAATTGTAGAGAATAAAACAACAAAAATGAATGAAAACCAAGAGAGAGAGAGGGAACCCATTGAGAATCCTCCAACCTTCAACAAAATCCACCCAAACTTGATGTAAATCCTCTCCAAAGACCTTCTCCCCTTGATTCCTAGCTCTCCAACTCTCTCCAGCTCTGTGATTTTGTGAAAAATGGTGGCCTTCCCTGGTTTAACCCTGAAAGCTCCTTAAATAGGTCGAAAAAGGGCAGAATTCACGAAGCTGGGAAGACACGAGCAAAATCATTATTACATGAGCGTGTCTTTGTCCCTCAAACCGTGTATTGCATTAAAACTCCGCCGTTTCAACCCTTTTGCACGTTTGGTTCCGAAACTGGTAAGACACGGACGCAATTCACATTACAAGGCCGTGTCTTTCACCCCAAGGTCGTGTCTTGCATTATGAATGTGCACTTGACTCTGGCGAATAGGACACGGGCAGATCATGACATTACACGGCCGTGTCTTGGGCTTCCAGATCGTGTCTTTTCAGTGGAGATGCATTTGGTTCTGGCTAGAAGGACACGAACATAAATGAATATTACACGGCCGTGTCTTATGATGACAGGTCGTGTCTTTGCTTCTGCACGCGTGTTTTGCATTCGGACGCACTTTTCGACTTGGGCTGGTCACACATGGACACAACAAGACCTTCTACGCCCGTGTATTGGCTTCCAAGATTGTGTCTTTTCAGTGGTGCCTCAAAATTCGTCGTTTAATATCCGTTTTGGTTCGTTTTTGCTCAATTCTATCAAGACACAATCACATGACCTAAAAATGCAATTATGTACGATTAAAGTACCAAAACTCATCAATAACGCTCGAATAATAACAAAAACAATAAGAAATCAACGATACAAATATGTATAAATGAGCGTTTATCAATGATGAATGCAAAACATCCATGAAAAAGGTGTAAAGCTGCAGACTTGATGATATTCGTCAACAACGCATGTTAATGGTCTTTAGCGCATGTCGAACATGATGAAAATGGCTTTAAGGCACGTTGAGATGGAACCAAAGGACTTTGAATGACGTACAATAGATGAAAATTAGATGCAGTGGCTTTAGGTGTTCATTAATGCACGTAGTAAGTCATCAACGCATGTTGTCGAGAAATCAAATTGATGAGGAAAAGGTCAAGGCACGCAGAGGCACGTTGAAGGATGAACAAGGCACGTTGATGAGCAAAAATTCTCAACGCACGTATATGGCATTCTATGCACATAGATGAAGATGACATGTGACTGGAATAAAACCAAACTCTGTTGCAGCAAGTCAGAACTTCAAAAATAGAATATTCTCTGACATGAATTCAAAAAGTATAAATACAGTGAGTAATGCACAGAACATGAAAATACAAAAGTGTCAGATGGGGAGAGCTGAACTAGTTGACAAAGCCAAGACGCTCCTTGAAAATTTGAATTTGAATATTCTTAACATTCCCTGACATAAATCACATGCAAAATTACAAGTGCAAACCCTGACAGAATGACAACGCACGCTAAAGGTCATTCTATGTACATAGAAGAAATCTAAAATTCAGAAGAATGCAAGTTGAAGGGTGATCAACGCACATAAAAGTATGAATAACACACGTAGAAGAGCACCAATGCACGTAGATAATCCTATCAAAGTCGAGACCACTGGAGTTCTATCAAAGCACACAGACTTGCATACAAAGCACGTAGAACTCAGAACAACAAGCGTAGGTAGTCAAGAACGCGCATAGAAGACAGTGACGTTAGTACTGAGCAGAATTTCTCATTTTGCAATGGCTATTTCAAGGCTCCAACGGCTATATTCTTACAAGTGGCTATAAATAGACGTCTCAGGTCAGAGGAGAAGATATTGATATACCTTTGCTAAGATTTGCTAATCATTCTATCTCTATTCTCTACCTTTACAACCCATTTAAGCTTTTTAATTGCAATCTTATTGTTGGGTTGGTATGAGATTTAATCTGTCATATCTTTGGGATTAATTTTGTAGCAAGCAAGGTTGTTTGCTTGAGGTAGATAGGTTTTCTAGTAAGCCTTAGAAAACTAGAGTTTTGATTTTTCTAGTTCATCCCACAAATACTAGAGGTGTGGTTCGCTTGTTTTGTCTTGAAAACAAGTGCCAACGGTTTTCTAGTTGAGCCCGCAAAAACTAGGAAAACAGTTTGCTAGCTAAGCCCGTAAAAACTAGT
>CAODLS010043260.1:0-14086 GCA_948243855.1 Flueggea neowawraea | reverse complement strand
CTTTACAAAGGTAGAAGGCTTGCTGAAAGAAAGTTTCTTTCATCTGAAGTTGCTAGTGAGCCACTTTCAAAGCACAGGATGTTCAGTCAGGCATCTACAGAATTTACCGGACCAAAGACTTACGCTCAGATTAAAGAAGAGAAGAGTAAAGCTGAAAAAACTGCTGATAAGAACTTAAGGGGAACAGGGTCTATAGACTTTGAGGGTCCCAAGCCTCTGAGTGAAATCCTGAAGGACAAGAAGAGACCGGGTTCTGTCACAGACACCAACATTGGAGGTGGCAACTAAAATAATAGATAGCTACCATTTGAAGCTAGAGCATTTAGTGAAGAAGAGCTAATTGTTTTAACAGAGAATATAATGTCAACAATATATATCTCTAGAAAATGTACTGATTACTGATTACAATCTGACATGCATCTGGCTTGGCTCTTGCTTATGTCGATCGCTGTTGCTGAATTCGTCTTAATTCTCTGCACAGAATCTGTTTGAAATCTTCCGGTTATGGTTGTAATTCTGCATTAAAAATTTCACTAGCTTGTTGCATTGATTGAATCTTGAAGACTGAATCCACCTGGGGGGAAAAAAAAAAAGAAAAGACGAAGACTTGGATTTGGTAGTTACTTTTTTGTAAAATAATGTTGTCGACGATGGAACCGGGTTTGACTTTCAAACCAGGACTCCAAGAGTGACACAAGGGCAATTAATATTATTTGAATTTATGCACTCCCAACTCTTGACGCCAGTCCGTTTAGCCATTGGATCAAGAGGGAAGAAATCACCACGACGTACGTTTTTGTTTGACCATTAAACACTCGGGTTTTTTATATATATACTTGAAGAAGACCATGAATTTAATACCATGATTAAGGAGAAAATGGTAAATATGAAATTATTTTAGGTAGCCTTACGCTCTTGACTATATATTAATACCATTTCTTGAAGCTTCTTCGTATCATATTCCCTCCATTGTCATTTTCGTCTCCATTCTGTCCTTACAAACAGCCTAACA
Source organism: Flueggea neowawraea (assembly GCA_948243855.1). Lineage (NCBI taxonomy): Eukaryota > Viridiplantae > Streptophyta > Magnoliopsida > Malpighiales > Phyllanthaceae > Flueggea > Flueggea neowawraea. The sequence goes on along the minus strand of CAODLS010043260.1, from coordinate 13,074 downwards.
CCAACACAAACGTTGGACTTACCCAAGTGTTGTCCACCAAGACCAAAGAACGCTCTAGACCTTTTCTCCTACACATATAGAACCCTAACCACCACTGTTTGTGAGATCAAAAAGATGGAGGTGGGTGGTCTAAAAAGGTCAGAAATATCATTTAGAAGGCAAGGATCTTCAGGGTTGGTATGGGCCGACAAGTTCCTTGCCGGAGACTTGAACAAGATGATACCTCCTCATGAACAAGACGGCAAGGAAAAGGTTGACTTAAGAGAGCTGAGGCCTTCAAGGAGTGTTGGATCAACTGGTACTTTGCAGGGTAGACAGTTCCCAAAAGAACAGACCAGCTATTGGACGGTCAAAGTCTCATCACCTAACGTTGACCCGCCGTCTCCTAAGGTCTCCGGTTGTGGCTTCTGCAGCATTTTGGCAAACCACAAGCACCGCCAGCCACCCGTAATAAGCCTAAAGCGCGTAAGCGTTAATTAGGTTCTTTCTTTTCTTTTTTTACTAAGGTTTTGTTTCAATTATGTTTGTGCATGTTTTGAAGATGATATATATTTCGTCCTAGTATAATATATGCACATGGAGGTTGAACTTTTATTGCGTCGCACGTTCTCCAATTAATTGTAACAATGGAGGAAATGTTTCTTTTTTGTAGTAGATCAATTCGTTGTTGTTGGTTTTGTTTGTGTACATAAAGAAATAATTTGGAGTTGATTGTTCACGTACAAAGAGACGTTTGTTTCCTATTCTCAGATAATGACTCTCTTTCTCTGGTCACTGTTTGTAACAAAAAGAGCCTAACAAACTGTTGCAATACTAGCAAGAATCCCGTCAAATCCGTCTCAGCTTCAGTAATTATTTTTTTGTTCTTAATAATGATCATATATAGACGACCGACACTAATGAAACATATTTGGTGACGGTGTAAAGTTTAGTACCTTTCTTAACATACACTTTAGTACCTATTGGTGACGGTGTAAAGTTTTAGTTAATAACGCAACTAATTTTGTTGTTATTGATCATTACATGCATTGTCTAAGCTTTATCGCCTAACACAACCAGATAAGAAGCTGCTGCCGCCCAATCGCATCACATTCACATATTGCCTTAAAAAAATCCTCTCTCCTCTCATGTATTCCTTAAGTGTTAACTCCATATTTGTATATAACATCCACGGTTCGATTTGTTACCTTCTTCAGTTTAATTTCAATTTTAATTACACATTCACCCTCACCGATACTCTTCAACGAGGAAAATTTTCATTTCCTACCAGATTGGGATACGCATATGATGTAATTTAACTTCAAATTAAGAAAAAGAAGGAGATAATATATAGCAAGTTGATGTCCAAAGGATGAGTTGAGAAAGATTAGATTAACTACTAATTGTTCTGATAAATTCAAAATTAGCAAGCGATGAACAAGTGGGTAGGTCTAGCGACTTTTTCACTACAAATTGATGATGAGGATTGGAAGTAATATAATATAAATTTTGGAGCCGCAGAATTCTTCCATTATAAACTGGCACCACATGTTTATCGTTTTTAGTTTAATATTTATGCTTAAAATAATAGAAGTCCTCTGTAGCAAATATATTGACGAAGCATTATTATTCAGATCATAAATTCATAATACGCATTAATTGTTTATGATCACATTATTATAATAAGGGTCAGAGGAGACTTACTTGCCCCTTCATTTTTCTCTAATGTATATAAATATTGATTAGAATTTCGTTTTAGCCAGAGAATCAGAACCGATTAAAACTATGTTTGACTCTCCAAGTAAGTTATGCATCCATCATTTTTAAACTCATTCTTTAAAAATATCTTCTTTAATTATTTTCCGGTTATCCAATTTAAATTTAGTAGTGATAAAAATACTCATAATGGTCATGAATTCAAATCTTAAATATATATATATATATATATATATATAAAATTAAAACTCGATATAGAGAGTGCAATCCACAAAAAAAAATTCAGAAAAAAAATTTAAGGGGATAAAAAAGTAATAAAATTGTACAATTAGCATATATATCGGTGGAGAGGAATTTGTATATTAATTACTCATTGGAATTAAAAGAAAGTAAATTAACAACCACTACTATACATGTCTGATCACTTACATGCATGCCGACTAATTTATTTGCTATTTTCAGAATTAAAAAAATAAATCATATACGTAAATAAATCTATGAGAAATTCTTCAAGAAGTAATCTTGATTTTATCTAACAACTATGAGAACAAAATTTGAACACACCCATGGCTATAAGAGATTCAGTCAAAGCACGGTTCCTTAACCTTGAACTACCAGATAAAATATCATCGCTTAATACTTAACTAATGTAAAGAGTTTCAGAAAACAAATTAAACAACACAATGATTAATTAGACCGTAGAGTTGATATTGTCAGTGACAGCCATGCACCTCCTTGAATGGCTGTCCTTTTCCCTTGTGTTTTGACATTATAAACCCAACTTTCGTGGACTGATATTTTCTTGCCTCGGACTTCAATATATTTTGTTCAAAGGTCTCCAATTTTCTATTCAATCTTCAAAGATGTGGGCAACACACACACACACACATATATATATAGCAAATTAAAACATGCTTAAAAGAGGATAATTAAAAGAAGAAATATAGAATCTTGTTTGACCAAATATATAGTTGTCTTGTCCTGTGTAAAAATGCTACTGCACACACAGCTACAAGTGAATTATATATCAATCTAACACTCTCTGGACTTTAGTTTTAAACACTAAAATGTAGAGTTTTTCCATTGAGAAGTAAAGAAAACAGCCGGTTGAGTGGGTGACGAATGACCCGAAATTCGACCCTACTATGCAATGCCATGCCGGTCCATACACTTTGTCGAACTCCTGCATTTAATTCCATACAAATTTTGAGACAGCCTAGCCCACATCAGATAAGGAAAGAATCACAAGTACTTAGTGTTGAAGATTACTACATTACCACTTGATTACAAATTTTAATGGAAGAGGACAACAATTAATGTAGTGTCAAACCGTATTTATAGTATCTAATTAGAACATATTGGTAATTGAGGGAGAGGACACATGGGTTTAAACTGAAGAAAGGCTCTTACTATATTTCTTGCTGTTACCACACATGGCCTGATGATTTTGATTATTAGTTACATGATTATCTTGACAGAGTTTTGTAACCGCAGGTTCCTAATGCTAATTAATTTCTTACACATGGGATGTTGGATCGCTGATCTAATTCATTTGACATTATATAAGATATCCATAATAATTATGCACAAAAAATGAATTAGTATTTGTTTTGTCTTGAACTGTTGAATTCATTGGATTAGCTTCAATAGTTTCCATTAACTGAAGCGACCCCTACACGGTACACCCAACTTGGTTAAGGTTTATGTGGGCAAACCAGGTCCATATTTTTTATGCTACGAATTTTTGGTAAAGAGTGAAAACTAAGCAAACAAAGGGAAATATTTCTCGGCTTGTAGTGGGGCACCTCCATAGAACCCTAGCTAGTCATATGTGACTGAAGGAAATTCCAAAACTATAAAATTATTGCTGACTTGCATTTATCTCCACACAAACTCTTGGATATTCAATCAGATTAATTCATATAGCATATATGTAAAGAAGAAATAAACAACATTAATTTGTGCAGGTACCTTCTTGATGTTATAAGCCATATGTTTGGAACTAAACTTCTCCAAACTGTCATATGCTCTCCTAGCACACCGAAAGGCATGCACTTGCATGAATCCAGGCATGTCCGAAACCATCACCTTTACCTGAAGAAACGCCGCCGCCGATACCACATTGCTTTCCACTTGCGAAACAGACTTTCTTGCCTCAACAAATCCTCCTCCGCCGCCATGATATTCTATCGACCTCCGACCGGCAACCACAGTTTCTTGACGGTCCAACGATTTTCTTGGTTCACTGGCAATGATAACAGGCTCGGATTTCGGCTTGAAGCTTTTATTAGTACTGCCGGAGAACCTGTAGAAATTCAAGAATCGTAATTTCTTTTGCTTTTCATGTGTAGCCATTTCAAGTCTTCGGCTTCGTGTGTATGACTATGACTATGAGTGCATGTACCATATAAGGACGACAAAATTAATGCATGTTCGTATTATATAATGTGTGAAGGTGAGTTGCTTGGGAATCATGACCACAAGGAAGAGTGCATAAAATAATTATGGATTAGAAAGTTGGTGATAATAATTAATGGAAACAAACCATGTGTTATTGGCCTGTGATCAAGGACGACAAAGTGGTGAATTTGCTTGAGAAAGATTTGATGCATAAACTAATTATGGGTTGTTTGGATGCCGACTAATTATAAGAAGTAATTAGGGCCATATTTGTCTCCTATGAAACTGTTTGTGGATGGCCAGCGCACAACACGTCATGGACCCTCCCAGGCACCGCCTATAATTCCATTTGAGTACCCAACAAAACAGTAGTCCTTTTGTCTTCGTTGTATTCCCAATTTGTTTTTTCTTTATATGATACTATGTGTACAATAATAATTTACCAACTAATAGACTTATAGTTTATTAGAACTAGAGTCAATTTTAACGTTAAAGAGTTGATGATTCAATTTTTGTTGGAACAAATAAAATGACTTAGAAAAAAACAATTATACTAAATTAATTTTTCACTCAAATTGTTGTTGTTTATGCTATTTCTTGTTTTTCAAGGTTCAAATTTAACGAAGTCATACCAATGTAGTTTGTAAATCATTGGTATCGGAATCAACTCAAATACTAAGACCATGGGTTCAATTCTCAGCAAAAGTAAATAAAACAATTTTTGAAAAAAAAATTGATGGTGTCATTTACGTGAGTGAAAATAAGTACTATTGTGTAACGTGAACTTACGACTTTTGAGGCAACGTGCAACCAAAACGATATACCGTTTGGGTTGAAATAAGTAATAACTAATACCATGTGCTAATGGAATTATTATCTCATAAAGTATGTTTTTCTAAATTTAATAAGTGAAGTGACTGTCGGTAACTTTGGCTTTGCTGGATTGAAATTAATATCATCACTCAGACACTCACAGCCTTATTATTCAAATTCTTGTTGGAGTACATATTAAAGCAGAAAGAATAACACCAATAAAAGCCAAAAGAGGTAATTACGGAAGGGGTATTTCATCCCTACCTTGTTTATATGACGTATGGATTAATAATTAGAGGGTGGGATTATTGCTGAAGACTTTTGGTTCCATTATCATATTTCAATGAAGCTGTTCTGTCATCAGTTCAAATATATACATATGGAACGTTTAATTTCAACAAAATGCATTTTGTGCTACGCCATGGCCTAGAACTAGGTCGGGGTGGAGCATGTGCCCATTTCTCTCGAGTAGTCACATTAGCGTACAAATACAAAAGTAGGTAGGGTTTGATTTATAATTGCTTTGTGTTGAAGATAATTAATTATAAATCAATCATCATTCATCAGTCACCCACATATGGTGCTCTTTATTTTTTAAGAGCAATTTTGACATATATAAAAATTACATTTCAAAAATAAAGATTGAAAATAATGATACTCTCTAAACTCTTATTAATTCCCATAAAACTTTTATTTATTAAACTTTGTCATTCCACTTTATTTTTATTTTTTTGTCATTTGTTTTTCAACCAATAGTAACAAAATTTCATTAATGACAACTAAAATAAAGAGTACACATGTCTCTTTAAAAATAGATAGTTAAAATCACTCTTTCTTTTACTTTTCAAATATAAAGAGTGGATTGAACTTGATTTTTTGTATGGTAACACTTTATAATAAAGAATTTTTTTTGTGCATTCAGAAAGAGTATTGGAGATCCTTTAACTATATTAACAAAAGAAAATGATCATTGAGATCGTTAACTGAGATCTATAATACGGAAATGATCACCTCAATACATTAATACTAGCATAGTTCTCGTACTACTTACGAAAAATTACAGTAATTTTAAAAAATAATAATTGAATAACATAATCATATATTTAAATTAATTTTGATCATATTGTAAAATTTAGATTGAGATTTATATTAGTTGTGAGTTTAAATATTAAGAAAATATTTGTAGTTAAATTAACAATGGTATTAAATAATTAGTTATCATCATACATTTAAAGAGATCAATTGTAAAATTAAAAAGTCACTATCTTTTTTATTTTTCATCATCGGTTTTAAATCAATCAATTAAAACTTTAAAGTTTATTTTTATTCTCAAATTTAGATACAAAAATAATTGTGAGGCCAAAAAATAGGCTTTTCAAAATTATATGAATAATGTAATTTTGTTTCAAACAAAACACATTCTTGGATTCAGGAAAAAGAAAAATAGCTAAAAAAAATTCCAAATAAATGGAACCTCTATCGAAATGAGTTAAATAAGTATAAAATTCTTATTCAATAGAGTTGAAGTTGATGTGAACAATGGTGATTGATAAATTAAGATTGTAATATGAAATTCTTGGAAGAGTATGGGAGGCAAGGGAGACTATATCGTTTTTTTATCTCTTTTTTGTATTTTGAGTCTACCATTTTTTGCTCTCTAAATATAATATTTAAATAAAAAAATAAAATGTTTGGCCTTCCTTCAACACTAATTAGTCATTCTTTGTAACAATTAGTCCAACACCTACACTTTGCGCGGGTTTGTATTATAAATATATTAAAGAATGGATTTTTCTAAACAATAATAATCAATTTAAATCAACCACATAACCAAAAAAAATGAATTGACCATAACAAAAACGCAGTTTTTTTTTTCTTTAAGGAGAGGCCAAAGTAGGCCAAACTAATGATGCCCATTCCTACGTTTGAACAGCTGATTCCTAATTCCTCCAGCAGGGTTGCTCTATACGCATTGGCAAAAAAAAAAGGGTTACTCTATGCGCCACCATCTAATTCGCAGAATCTCCGTTTCCAATAAAAAGAAAAAAAAGGCAACATCTTAGGGGAGCTCTTGAAGGTGAATTAAAGAAAATTCATCGTCAAATATATTCAGAGAATAATTCAATTCGTCACCACCAAAACCCCACTTTCCACTACAACTTCCAAGTTTACATATATTCAAAAGGAGATAGCGTCGCAAGGGGAAGTAAGTTGCAGGAAAGAATGTAAGTTTTCTTTTGATTGGCTAATTGATTTATCGAATCGCTAAACGTGAAAAATAAAATTTAGAAAAGATCTTATTCTACACAAATAGCAACAATATGGTTGTTTTAATTACTTACATCTTTTTACATGCATGATGGAACGTGCCTTCCTTTGCATGAAGAATTGTCTGCAACACAAAGCACAACTAATATGTTAATTAAAAGAGATGAGAACAGAAGCCTTAATGCTTTTAATAAACTCAAAGATTATGGACTATGTGATCACCTAGTATATCATCAACTTGGGGTGGCTAATGCAAACAGTGTTGCTTCTTTTGGAGATTTCGTTGCAACTCAATTTCTGAGAATAGATAAATGGGTTCCGCCATCTGAAAAGAGTGGACATTGTGAGAGAATTGAACAGGGAGGAGAAAAAAAAGGAGTCTCTTAATGTGAATAATGCTATTACCAACCCTTCAATTCCTATTATAGAAAATGGTGGAATTTCAATTTTCAAGTGGCATGGCTCATGAGCAGAGAGGAGACTTCACACTGCTTAAACTGAATCGTTTTATTCATCAAAAAAGAAAACTGAACCGTTTTGGTTGTTGAGTTATTTACGATTATGCCTATTAACCGTTTATTATTGATTGGACAGTTTTTTGTAACATTTAGATGATTAAAGAATATTAATTAGTCACTAAAACAATTTTAAAAAGTAATTGAATATAGTGTATAGAGAAAATTAAAAAATATTAATTAACAATTAAAAATTAATTGAAAGAAAAATAAAAAGTCAAGTGTCAATAAGAGAATAAATCACTTGTCAAAAATTGGGAAAAACTCCCTAACTTTTATATATATATTGATTATATTGCTTGTTCAATGTGATGGAGGCGATTCATGTGCAATTTGTAGATACTTTTAAATTGTGTCAAGTCTTGTTTTCCTCAAATCAATACCTAACATAACTTCTCTATAAGTGTGCGATCTACTCATTTACAGAACTAAAAAGAAAGAAAAAAAGCTAATAAATTCTAGGATATATTTTTACATATTTAATGGATCAACGGAAAATCAATAGCTTTTGATCTTTTATAGGTAATTAGGTCAAATTATTTAACCACAACCACGGAATTAGTGGCCGGGTTGAATTCTTACAGAGATATTTCTATATGATAGATTTTGATAGTTTCTACCACTAAAAAGTTTGTATATTAATGTGGAATTTTTGACATAAAATAAGGCTAGACATTTGATGAGCACATTAGGAAAAAATCCACTTAAAGTAAGATTAATTATCTAATGAGTGATTAACACCGCTCTAAACTATTGAAATAAGATGGAATCTTGTCCCTTTTAAAATTGAATCTAACTTCACTCAGAAAGATTCTCCACAATAGGAATCAATGTGAAAAAACAGATTAGTGAAAAATATATAGCATGAATTTCAATTCGTATATATTTGATTAGTGTTTGAAATGGATCGTGAATATAGATCTTTATATGCTTCAATATTGGCTTCTTCTTGTCAATTCTAGATTTGGATGGACAATATATGCTATGAAATTTCGGCCTAATATGAATTTTTTGTTTTCTTTTGTTGAATGATCTTGTCTCTATTTTCCTTTTCAACTCGTACGATGAAGAACCTGCGGTTTGATGATGTGTTTCCAACTTGATCTAAGTTTCTTACAATTTTGGACTTATTTGTGATGTCGAGGAGATGATAGCTACACGTTGTTTAGTAAAACAAACGTAAAATAAGTTGAGTTCATCATTTGTACATAAGAGACACCAAAACGAGAGTGAAAATGATGTTTCTCAATCATATTTCTTCGTTTCTATTTTTTTCACCTACTTTTTGCATCATCAAAATCCAAATTTTTTTTACCAAAAATATCATCCCAAGTTCGTCTAATTTTCAGTAATAAACTAATTTTACATCCACAATATAATTAATTTTGACAAACATTTGTGTTACCAACAAAAAACTGTGGTAGAATGGTATGTCTTCTACCTTTTATAAATTAGAATTTCAAACTTCAAGGGTGTTTGGTTCATGAATTTTAGAGTGAGAATCAAAATGAGAGTGGTATCAAATTCCGATTTTTATTCGAATGTGTTTAGTTCACATTAGTTTCATTTCGATTTCCATAGGGAATCAGATTCTCCTTTAAGCCTATAATCTAATTATAATGGATTCCTCTTTCTATTAATCGAACAACCATTATTTTATAATCACTCACTGGAAGTTTTTTTTTTCAAACGTCTCTTTCTTCCACAGTTCTTAAAAATACAAAAACTGTGGTAGATGAATATATTTATCTCGAATTTGAATTAGTTAAATATTTAAAAAATATTTCCATATTCCATTAACAAAAAATCGACAAATACTTCTAGAAAGTTTAATCCTTTTTGAAAACTTAATAGTGGTCAATTTCTAGCTCCTGGTTTTTGCCATTCCCCCGATGAGGAAAAACGCGGTTCAAATTCAGGAAAAATGTGGCATCTTCAATAGCCGGAGTTGAAGAAGGTAGCTGCTAGTCGTTTTTGAGAGGTCAGGTTTGCATAATGACACCGATGAGGAGCAGTGAGTCATAAGTGGCCTACAATATTAAATGTTTTGTCGGCAAAAAGACACAATCATACCCAACATAAGGCTTGTTACGAGGGGGACAAACCACTTCCCACAATTAATATGCTTTTACACTCCAATAATCATATTATATTGGTTCCTATGCTACCTAATCCAAGATTATGCAACAAATGTAATCATACTTTTCTCTTATAAAGACGGTTCCTTGTCATATTTATGCACATGTCTCTTTTATGGTGAGTCCACTTCGAATTTTCAAACCCTTACTAAGATTTTTGTATGTATAGCTCCTTTGGCTTCATATATGTGAAAGTAGGAAGATTTTTTTGGGCTATGGATAGCTGTTGAAAAAATGCAAAATCGTTTTACAAGCAATGGTATGCACAAAAAAAGAAAAAAGTTCATTTTTTGTGCATACCATTGCTTGTAAAAAGTTTATTTTATCAGTTTTACTTATTTAAATCATTTGATTATATGTTGTCTACTTTATTTGTGAAAGATTTAAAAATAAATTTCTGAACTACTATCTTTATATATATACGAGTGTATACTAATATTATACAATATATACGTGTATGTAATATTTTTCAAAAATATTTTCAAAATATTTTATGTGATGCACATATGAGGCGATCTAGAGTGTCGTTTTCTCACTCCATCCCTTTTAATATTTTTTCAGGTTATCTCGGATTTTGTCAGCAGTGAGGATCGTTTGTTCATCAGTGAGTGCCCTTTTGTTTGGACCCAATTTGTATGGTTATGTTAGTTGCTCTACACCGAGTAGTGAGTTATGGATTTGAATTTGATTATACGTAGATAAAATTGATTTTAATTATAATTATTTATTCAGTGTTTTGATATTAAGATTATTTTATTATTATTCGAAAATATTAGTTTTAAAACTTATTATTTGTTAAATTGTTTTAATATGATTAATAAACCGACTAATAATAAGGATATGGGTATAAGACATAAGTTCTGTTCTCCAAGACTTATGCGAGATGGATCGTGCTTTCTTAGACGGTTTGTCTCGTACACCGACCACAGTCCAATTTTGGGTCGTGACAATAACAAAGCAAGGAAAAAGAACGTGAATGAAAAAAGGACAAAAGCACAAGAACAACAAAGAAAAGAGAGAATCGAAAGAAGAGAAAGACAAGAGAAACGATAACAATGAACAACAAAAGAAAAAAGGGTAAAATAGAAAAAAGGAAAAACATTGAACAAAACAATAATTATCGCCATCAAAACACTCAAAAAATGACACGCAACACAAAAGTAAAAAATGACACCTTTTTATATAAAAAGTGCAATAAAAAAGGGAATAAAACTCCGTGTTTTCAGAAAGTAACGACGTGAGTCAGAAATTTTAAATTGTAAATGACAAAATACAAAATTTTGGATATATAATAAACATAAGTGCACTGTTTAGAATAAATATTAGAAAATATAGGTGGTAGACCGCGTAATTTCCACTTAAAGATTCTATTTAGATAGGTTCAGTGACCAGTGAAAATATGAGAATGGTGATTCCCAGAATGGTGTCCATTACGCACATCAACTTCAGTCTTCAGAAACTCTATTTTTCAATTGTCTATTAAGATACCATTTTACTGCCAAATCTTCCTCAGGTTGGTTCAAAGTTAGTAGATTCATTGCAAATGGCATCCACAATCAATTATCAAACACAAACTCGAAGACGAGTACTACAGAGAAATAATCGGGCAAACACTACCCCGCTAATGGAAACATAATGTTGGCAATGATCACACCTCATCCGCACCCATTGCTGCAGTCATATCTGGAGCATCACTCCGCAATTGGACAGTAGAATTGCAAGTTTGTAACCCGCTAAATTAACAAGGAGCTTTCTTCTTTCCTGCAATTGCCACTCTGTTGCCCTTCAAGGTTCGGCATTTATTCTTTGTGCGCTGTCCCCTGCAAGGCAAGCCTTGAATATGTCTTACCCCTCTGTAGCATACCCTCCTTCGATCTCCTTATGTTTACAGCATTAAACCGTCTCTGCGACATGTGAAATCAAGTAGTAGGTTAGCCATCATAAATGAGTAAACCAAGTTCACAAGGATAAACTATAGGCTGGATAGATTACCAAATCACCCTCAATCATGTTCTTAGAGACCTCGTCCCGAATAGTAACAAGTTTCTCCTCGGATAAATCCTTGGTAATTTTGTTCTCCATGCCGAGATCAGACAGTATTTGCCTAGCCCTCGCGCGGCCTACGCCATGGATGTATTGGAAATAGTGGCGGAGCCAAAAATCTGGCTAAGTAGAGGTCGGATTTACTTAACCAGATTTCTCACTCAACGATGTGTACGACAAAAAAAATATAAAAATAACAAAATTAAAATAAATTAAATATTCGGATACATATAATAATTATATAACTATTTTGCACACTTGAACTACGAGATGACAGTTGTTTTCGACATGTCGTCATGGTTTGAAAGAGTTGCAAAATAACCTCATTATCAATAAGTATAAAAATTTCTTTCTCGATATATACCACTAGGAGTTCATTCATCTATTCATCTATCATTCTATTTTGCAAATCCATCTTGATGACATTCATGACAGAAAATACTCTTTCAACAAATTTAATTGCAACTAGAAGGTTAATTATTATAAAACTATAAATAGTCCTACATTTGTAACTAAAATTATTATCAGAAAAAATTAATTATTCACACATTTGATTATGTAATATTTCTTTCATTGAATTTATAAAATTCACTTATGTTATTTTACAAGAATTAAATATAAATTATAATGTGTTAAAACTTATATTTTGGAGTTAAGAAACTATATAAAAAAATTTAAAAAATAAAATATATAGAGAGAGACTAAACCTTACCATGAATTAACTAGCCCAGCAATTGCCAAGTACCTTAACTCAATTGCATGTCATTTCAACAAACCCAGAAAAAAGCAACGTCGTTGTTTTTGTTTGCGCCATCGCTTCTTAATTAACACCAAGACCTACTAGTTTCTTAATTAACAACAACACACCGTTTTTTATTTGCAAATTCCAACAAACACAAAAAGGTGAACGCCGTCGTTTTAGTTTGTGCCTCCCTTCTTAATGCGAAGACCTAGTAGTTTCTTTCATCCTCGTCTCTACTTACCTTAATCACTTGCAGATCTACTTTGACCCAATTCCTCACCCGACTCCACAACCAAACAACTTCACCTTTCCAAAATAGTTTTGAAAACAAGGCATGCTTCTTCATCTTCTCTCACTACTTTATTCTCCACAGCTCTTCAACTCAAACTTTTCTCTTTTTTCCATGGGTTCATGGCGGAGTCCTACTGGAGGAGGGAGGAGGACTCCCATGGCCCTCTTC
>CAODLS010042893.1:0-14386 GCA_948243855.1 Flueggea neowawraea | reverse complement strand
TAGGTCCACTTTGCCTTTCATCAATGTTCTACTATTTGTCAACTCCTTGAGCTCCACATTCAGTATCAAATACCTTATGAGGAGTTAGTAGACACATCAATTTCTATAACAAAATTACTTAAGCAGAAGTCTCACTTCTCTTCTTCTTTATCTCTTCTAGGTAGAGTTTGCAATTCCTTTTCCAATGTCCAGTCTCATGGCAATGGAAACAAACTCCCTCTTTTTGTTTGGTTATCTTTGGCTAAGGCTTGAGCTTGGATTTCCCTTTGCCCTTGCCAACACACTTTGGCTTAGCCTTGCCTTTGCCCTTTCCCTTTTCGAACCACAAGAACGTCATTGGTCTTTGGTTTCAACAACCTTTCTTGAAGGGCTAGCTCTTGGAACATTTCCTTGAGATGCCTCGTTATTTCAATTGCCTCCATAGCTTCGAATCAAATTCGTAACCATAGTGTCAAGCATGTAGCAACCATCGAGTCATATTTGTGCTTCTCATAAGCATCCTTTTGTGCTCGAGGGGCATTGAATGCAAGTTCAATGGGAATCGCTGTATCTAGGACATACCTCTTCCTTTCTTAAGAACATTTCTTAAGTTATTCTGATCAATCAAGGAAGTTTAGTCCCAACCAATTTATCCTTCTCAATGATTTGAACGCAAAGTAAAGGTTGATGTGTTATTGTTTGTTGCCATTATATCTACTCACAAAATATTCAAAGTTGTAATAAGAGGTCTTTGAAAGACTCCCACTAAATTTAACATCCCCAAAGTTAAAACTAGTAGTGGGTACAAGATCCGTATTTCACTCGAATAAGAGGTCTTTGCATATCTTGACGTCTCCTTTTTCAGACTATCTCTCGAATAAGGTGAAAACGTCTAAGTATGTGTTTGGTTCTGTGATTTTTTGCTCCTTGGCTTGAGTAACAGTCCTACTGTTATTACAATACAAGTCTACTGGGTTTGCAATGCTTGGGACAACATCCAAATCAGTAATGAACTTTCTTTAGCTAAACAACTTCCTTTATTGTGTCTAACACAACTATATACTTAGACTATATAGTAGATTCAGTCATGGTGCCTTGCTTGGAACCTTTCCAACTAACTGCATCTCTTTCAAACAAAATACATAACCAGATTGCGATCATGGTTAGACTGAAATCCAACATCAGTGTAACTACTTATGATTAGTTTGCCTTCTTGTCCTCCGTAGACCAAGAAAACATCCTTAGTTCTTCTCAAGTACTTAAGGATATTCTTGACTATGGTCCAGTGACTTTCACCTGGATCGAATTGGAATCTACTAGTCATGCTTAGAGCATATGTGACATCAGAGCATGTACAAAGCATGACATACATTATGGATCCAATTGCAGAAGCATATGGAATCCTACTTATGTAATCTCTGGCTTGTCTTATTGAAGGACAACCAACCTTGCTTAATGGTTTTCCAAGAACCATGTGAATCATTCCTTTCTTGGAATTAAGCATGCTTAACCGTTTTAGCACCTTATCAATGGGCTTACTTTGACTTAGTCCAATGAGCCTTTTAGATCTATCTTTATAGATTGTATCCCTATGATACGCGAGGCTTCAGCTAAGTCTTTCATCGCGAAACACTTTCCAAACCAAGTCTTGACACTCTGCAAGGTTGGAATGTCATTTCCAATTATCAAGATGTCGTCAACATACAGTACTAAGAACACTATTGCACTCCCACTAACCTTCTTGTATACACAAGGCTCATCTTCGTTCTAGATGAATCAAACTCTTTGATTGCTTCATCAAAACAAAGATTCCAACTTCGGGATGATTGCTTTAATCCACAAATGGATTTTTGAAGCTTTCATACCCTTTTAGAATTCTTAGGATCAACAAAACCCTCGGGTTGTGTCATGTACACATCCTCAAGGAAATTTCCATTCAAAAAAGTTGTTTTGACATCCATTTGTCATATCTCATAGTCATAATATGTTGTTATGGCAAGAAGAATTCTAATGGATTTAACCATGACAACTGGTGAAAAGGTTTCGTCATAGTCAATACCATGAGTTTGTTTGAAACCATTTGCAATAAGTCTTACTTTGAAGAACCCATCGACTTTTATCTTGTAAATCCATTTACAATCAATGACCTTGGCTCCATCTGGTGGATCGACCAAGTTCCAAACTTGGTTTTCATACATAGACTGCATTTTTTAATCCATGGCATCAAGTCATCTTGCAGAATTTGGATCCACAATCGTCTATTGGTAGGTTGTAAACTCATTTTGGTCCACAAGAACAATTTCTTTATCATCAGTTATGAGAAATCCATATCTCTCATACTCGTGACAAATCCTACCAGACCTTGTATGGCTCCATCTGGGTTGCCATAATGTATTACTAGATACCGCTTATGGACTTTGGGCCTAAAGGTTGGGATGACGCCCATTGCCAATTTCGAGTAGGCCTATAGGGTCACACAAAAAGAACCAATTCGTTCTTTGTTTGTGACCCTATAGGCCCACTCGAAATTGGTAATTTGTCTCGTCCCAACCTTTAGGCCCAAAGTCCATAAGCGGTATCTAGTAATACATTATGGCAACCCAAAATCAAGTGGTTGTCGATGAACCGAGTTAACCTTTCACAGTCTGATGTATAGTCTTGTTGTCACCTGATATCTCATCTAAGTATAAGGCATAGTCACATGTCAACCTTTTATATCTTAGCGTGTTTCTTGATCTTAAGTAAATTGATATAACAAATGACATTGACAAACTCCTTTATCAATTCATTCGAGTATGCATACATTCTATCAATACTACTCATCAAGTGGCCAAGAGATATCACTCTTCAAAAGAGGAACAAATCCATCACTCTCACTATCACTCCTCTACATGATTCATGACATATCCAATCACAGCCTTTGTTGTTACCCTGTTACGGACAACATTTGACTAAGTCAAAACATGCGATTCCTCATGTAGGAGTCTATAGTGGGTTTCAGTCAGAGGACTCAAACATCACCACTGCATGAAAGCTACTTTGCGTCAACGATCCATGAAGTGCTTTCATAGTGGGTCAATCCAATACATATTCCCCAACATACATCTATGTTCTAAGTTGATATCTCATATCCATAATAAGTAAAACGTGATTATCCACTTAGCAACATACTAATCTTAATTCATCATCATTCCTATGATAATGATCGATTATAGACATTTAGAATAGTATCACTTTTATTCTTATAGTTTTATTATCAAGTCACGCACTTGATGGCATAAGGAAGAATAGACTATTCATGGAGTTTGACTATAGATCTTTTTTTATTTCTTTGGGTGAAATCTGATTCCCTTTGTTTTCATTTTTTGCAAGCAGATGAAGTTTTTGGTTGTCAAAGAAGATGCTTTGTTTTCTTTTTTATTTAAAAAAAAAGATTATAAAAGTTTTAAAAGTTTATAAAAGGATTATTTGAGGTTTATTTTAAGTTTTTGAAAAGTTCTTAAAGGTTTTTGAAAATGGTTTATTTCAGGTTTATTTAGAGTTTATTTGGTTTTTAAAAAGTTTAAAAGGTTATAAAAGGTTTATTTAAGGTTTTTTTTGATTTTTTTTGGTTTTTGAAAAGTTCTCAAAATTTTATTTAAGGTTTATTGAATGTTTATTGTAGGTTGCTCTTTGCTAGGTTTTGGGTTTTTTGTTAGTTTGACTTCACTCTTATTTAATGCAACAAGAGTTTTAAAAAAAATTGTTTACGATTTTTTTTTTATTTTTAACAAAGATTTATAAGTTTTTTACAAAAATTAAAAAGGTTTATTTGAAGTTTATTTTAAATTTATTTAAGATTTATTTTAGGTTTATTTAAAGTTAATTTTACGTTTATTTTAGATTATTTAAAGTTCATTTTAGGTTTATTTGAAATTTATTTTATGTTTGTGTTTATTTTATGTTTATTTTATAAAATTCAAAATGGTTTATTTAACAATTTTAAAAGGTTTATTTTGGTTTTATTTGATGTTTATTTTACATTTATTTTAGTTCATTCTAGGTTTACTTGAAGTATGTTTAGGTTTGTTTTGTATTTATTTTAGGTTTATTTTAAGTTCATTTACAGATTTCAAAAAGGTTTATTTATGGATTTTAAAATGTTTATTTTAAGTTTATTTATGTTTATTTGAAGTTTATTTTAGTAAATTTTAGAATATAAATTGATTTTTAGTTTATTTTATTTTTTACTTTTCTTTTTAATGGGCTAATTACATAAATATATCCTTTGAAAATTAAAATTACAATAATATTCCCAAAAATTGCTGTTTTCAAAATTTGTTTTGTGCTTTCTATTTGATATGTCACATTTTACATTTATACGAAAAAAATTAAAACTAGGAAAAAATAGCCAAAAAACAACCAAATTGGGTAATTCTTTTGGTTATTTTTTATTGCTTTTTTTCTAGTTACAGCTTGGTGTATAAAAGGTAAATTTTTTTGTATAAAATATAAAATTGTTGAGTAATTATGGAAATTGCAATTTTTGGCATATAAAAAAAAATTTTAAATTTAAAAAGTCTTAGGCCATACATTTCTCTTTTTTAATTATTATTTTTTTCTCAGATATTAAAAAAATAAAAAAAGACAAGTTATTAGAAAAGCTAATTAAATAATTTAAAACTAAAAAAAATCATAAAGTTAAAAAAAAAAAAAAACTTACTTTAAGTAAACCAAAAGTCAAAAAAATACTAAAATGAAGAGAACAAAATAAAACAGGGACAAAAATAATTAAATAATTTTGCGCCAAAATTATGAAAATGTTGTAAAAGAGAAGTGTTTTAAAATGTAGATTAACTTTTATTTTAGTTTTTGTTTTTTTATGTGGTTTTCAACTAGTGTTCATATTAAAAAAAAGACAACTAAAAGAATAATTTAAAGCTAAATAAAAATTAAGACAAAAGTAAGACAAAAAAATAAATCGAAATAAAAAACGAAAAAATTAAATATGAAAAAATTGTTGACGTAAGTGAAAAAACAGATAAAAGAACTAATAAGTAAAAAAGAAGAATAAATAAGGACTAAATTAAAAAATTAAAAAAAAAAGGTGGAGTTGCTTCGGGAGGTGATACAACGTTCGTACAAAAAGAAAGACTTTATTTTACAAAAGAAGGCTCGTGTGTACGAAAAAATAAAAAAGGCATGATTATTTTTTGTTTTGATTATTTTTGTAAGTTACCCATATAATTTCGGGTTGGGTTAGGAAGAGGTCAATTTGTGGGCCCTGATCTGGTTTCTTATAATGGTCAGTTAAGATATCACTATTTTGGCCCCCATTTCTATTCCGGCCGCAACTTTATTCTTCAGTTCATCACCGTTGAGTCTCCCATTTTTTCCTTCTTTCCTTTGTTCTGTTGTAGTCTTGACAACTGCCCCATTTATGTGGTGTCTTCCACTATCATTTCCATGTAATGCTATACTATTTCCTTTATTAGCTTCCAGCTCATTGTTCTCAATTGGCTCCCTTATTTCCTTTTCTTCCCTATTTTCTAATACTGCAAATCTCGAGCCGCTTACATTTCCTTCTTTGTTCATTTGATTGATGTTCACATTGCTGGTTTTCTGGTGATTGCTAGTCTGTCCTTGATCAGTGGCAGATTTCTTAGGATTTCATCGCTGCCGTTGCGGTGCATGTACCCAGTCCCCAAGCAATACCTCTTATTTTCCTTTGCCATTTTTAGTTGTCTGCGATTTGAGATTCCGGTCAGCTATGTGTGCTGACTCCATTGATCTTTTTACATTGAAACTTTAGCTAGTTCAGGACTTAAAGTATCACTTTTAGCACTTGGGCACTTCTCCTTCAGATGGCCAATCCTCCCAACTAGACTCCATATATGGGACTTCCTCACTATCATTCCCCATGAGTTTGTCTTTAGAGGACATCGGCAAGGGATGTATCATATTGGGTGTTTTTGTTTCCATCACTATGGCAGCTCCATCCGTAATGCGTGTTTTCTTGGTTATTCTATCATCATTCAAATCCGGCGGATCCCCTTTGAGCAGATGGGAAGCCGGCGGCATGCAGTTTTCCGGAGGGTTTTCAGAGGGTAGCATTGGGGACATGAGTACAATAGGAGTTGACACAGCCAATCCCAAACTCAGTCAGTTCTTTGGCTATTTAAATGATGTTATTGGTCTTTAGTGTTTTATGCCATGCAATCTTTATTTCCTGGGGAAGCTTTGTTGCTACTGTGATTTATTTGTCTTGTACAATTTTTTGTACTATACTTTCATCTGAAATGACATACCTATTATTTGTACGTGCTTGGAATTTTAGATTATGTGCGCTAAATTCTTTGTTGCAAAATGTTTTCAATATGCACACATATTTGTTATTTATTTTTTGATAGGCTCGAGTCCAGTTGGGAGATGTTGAGGAAGAGAGTCATTAAGCGGTACAACAACATCCTTTATTCCATTTGAAAATCATACGCTACAAAGTCGAGCCACGTCTACCCGGCATATCGAAGTCTGATGAGAAAACTTAGATAGGTTTATGTAGTTGTTATATTTTGGATTTCATAAATATTAATAGTTTTAATGTATTTTAACATTTAAACATTAAATGTATTTTTTATTTAATTATGATGTTAAATATTTTCAATTAGTTTTTCATTTATTAAATCATTTAATAATACAAAATAATAATAATAACAATAATAATGATAATAATAATAATAATAAACAAAACTCTTGTGCGACCAATTGGTCGCCATCTATTGCGACAATTCGTCGTAAAAGTGTTGGATGGCGTTCTCCCAATTTTGCGACGACATATTGGCTGTCGCAACAAAATTCGTCACAAAAAAATTGTGTCGGGTTTTTGCAACGAAAATTGCGACCAATTTTTATCGCAAAAATCGTTTTGCAACGAAATTGCAAGTTTAGTAAAGAATATATTTTGTCGCAAAAGCGTTATTTTGTTGTAGGGTTCGCCTCATACGTCGGTCATGGTCTGATATTTGGACGTGACACTTTCGGTCCGCTCTCTTTCTCTCTCTGGGTGACTTGGTCCTCTCTCTTACCTCTAAAATTTACTTATTGTATTTTTTGGAAGTGTGGAAGGCTTAGAAAATCGACGCATGCTTTCGGTAGTTGTTGTGTGAGAATTGAAAATAATAACTATTTTGGATGTTTTGATGTTGAGAATGGTGTTTCCCACTGGCTCTATAAAGTTTAGGGTCTACTTCTCTAATTTGTTGAGAACCCATTTAATAGGGACTAAACTATTACATATTAAACAATTGGGTACTGAAATATTATTTTACCCTAGACTCTATTGTAATATGATTTTGATATTTTTTTTAAATCAACATTTTTAGCAACAATATGGTCAATGCGTTGCTAATGATTGATCTGTTAAACATATTGGCTAAAATTTGTTTAGATATTTGGTCGCTAATATCCATCGCAAACTGACTTTGGCGACGATTTCTCTGATTAGCGACGTCCTTTTTAGTCATACTAAAGGGCTGGTTCTTTGTTAGTGTAATTTTTGCAAATATTTTTTCTTCACATACAGTCTTATAACTGCCCCTTTATGATTTGTCTGTCATTTTCGTATGTAACGAATTAGATTCTTACGAACGGTTCCCTAGTCTAGTCTGTCTCATGGGAATCGCTGTCTTTCCACATCAGTATATATTTTATAAATGAAAGGTCTATAGGCCTGTGCCTACCACACTTCAGTATAAAATTTGTCTTTCCACATCAATATGTTTAACTTGCGCTTTTGGGTATGATTTTCTCATGGCAAAACCTCAAGAATCGATCAAACTGTGTTCAAAACAAACCCAGTCATCACTAAATTCAAGTTTAAAGTGGTTCAGTTTCCTAACCGATTGTGACGATGACGATTGTTAAATTTTCACTATAAATTGTAGACTGAAACCAATATGTTGCTTCGAATTCCTCTCTAAATTTTGGCGATGAACGTTCAAGTTTCTCACTATGTTTTGATTTTTCTGGAAAGATTTTTTTTTTGGTCAATTTTTTTCTGGAAAGATTTCATACCGAACTTTTCTGGATAGAATTTTTTTTATGATAATTAGGAACTTCTGTGAAATAATGGCCGCAAGTGTTCTACCCTGTAGGCTGCTTGTCTATGTCATTCAACTTGATGCTTTATATATCATATCTTCATACGTATATTCTTCCTTGTCTTAGTTCCATATTATTTTACCACTTGCGGGATCCACCCAACCATATGCGCAGGTAACGATAAGAAGCAAATCATGTTTTGGACTTCATGAGCCCAATCGGAAATTGTAAATTCATGTTTTTCCTGCTTTCATCATATTGTGTGCTCCACTACATGTGGAAATAACAAAACTGATCATTGTTTTATTTTAAGTATAAATTTTACCATTAATTTTCTTTATTACTCCGCTCTTCTCATTTGTTTTTTTTAAGTCTTTTCTATTTGTTATTACTAAAAATTGAACTCACGAGTAATAGAACTGAGTTTAACACCAATAAACTACAAGTACATTGGTGTCATTTATTATTCTTGGGTTGCATACATTTTTTTTCTACCGAATTAGTTAACTTATGATCCAGATCACGATAGCACAAAAACTCTATAGAATGTTTTAATTATTTTTTATCATTGTTGTTTTTATCTTTACCAATTTTCACCCAGGTCAAGCAATCAACATAAACCTGAATATATTTGACCGATCTAGGCTCCTAAAACTGGTTACTACATAATCATGTTCTTGTTTTTTTTCTTTTTTGGGGAGAAGTCCATGATCATGTTCTTGTCCTTGAACATAAAGCGAAAACTCTTCGGCCGATATTTTATGACTTCCAAAACCAGCAATGGTTGGGAATCTAAACTAATACCGTAGACAACCAAAAAAATAAAAAGGCCAAAAGCAAGAAACCCTTGCAAAGAAAAAGAAAGACAAGAAAACAATAAAAACAAAAAAGAAGACTGAATAAAAAATCTTTTACAGTACATCAACTACAATATCAAGGCAATTACAACACAATTGGATTTATGGATCTCACGATCAAAAACCAGTGCTGCCAACAGCCTTTGTCAAGCCATAAGTTATTGCCATGGCGAACCATCCACCGGTCAATACCCTCAAAGATGACTTCACCACATCTGCATGTCCTAAAACTGCACCTAGCCATCCGAAACCTAACAAAGAGATGCTTGATAAGCCTATCACCACCCCTACCCTAGCAAGATAAACCTTAATAAAGGCCGCGCCAAGCAAAGGTATCGCTGCTCCGATTGCAAACGCGCACGCTGATGTGGTGGCCGCTTGTAATGGGCTTGGCAAACTCTTTTTCTTGAGTTCAAAATCATTGTTCTCAAGGGATCCAGACCTGACCTCTCTTTTAAGTTGAGCCAATTCTATGTCATACTGTGAGTACACGGACACAAACTCTCCTATGGCCATGCTCATGGCACCGGCTAGTAAACCAGCAATCCCGGTGAGGATCATGGTCTTAGAATCTCTACGGACAGCTCCAACACCTATCATTAAGGATGAAGTGGATAACAAGCCATCATTTGCACCCAACACAGCAGCTCGGAGCCACTGTGCTCTCTTAGAAAAATCAAACAATTCAACTTCTGCTTGATTATTGTTTTGCCCTTCAACACCATCGGTTGGATTTAGTGATGGTTGGGTTTGATTTGAAAAGGGTTTGGTCTGTTCTTGGGTAATTGCCATCAGAAAATGATATCCGATACAGTAACTAATTGCAAGCTGGATGATGAAGTGTGGTAGACACACGCCCATAGACCATAATTTATAGAACGTGTTAATGACGTGGAAATATACCATTAAGAGCCTAGATGATTAAACTACCGAAAGCTCTCACCACCATTTAAGAGAATCTATTTGGCCAAAAACTATTCAGGGAATCTAATGCGTTCACACGTCCCTTTACAGACGAAACAAGTCACAATTCATATTTTGTTTTAGAGATCTATTCATAATATTTTAAATAGTTGTTTGTGTATTTGTGTAGAAAAATTCAATTTGCTGTTGGTTTCGTCCCTATATATTAGTCGAGTATGTGTCAACGACCGAGTATCTCACACGTACCCCGAAATATATAATATAGGGACTGAAATATACTCTCACTTGGATGTGATTCCACTAGATTACTTGTTGCGAATATTAAATTTTGACAAGTTTTCACAATCTAAAAGTCAATTAATCTTTTTCAGATTTGGGTGTTGTACATCTACAATTTTATGACGTAATTAACTAACTCACTTAAGTAGTTTTCCTCCTTTCTATATCATTTTGTTAAGAACGTTATTCATGTAGGGTTCTGCATTTGATCGGTTCGATTCAAACCGAATTGAACCAAAATGGTAGCAAACAGAACAAACCAACCCTCTGTTAAAAACTGAAAAAACTGAAAGAAAAAAAAAACAACAATTAGAGTTGAATAGAACCAAACTGAATTGAATAGAACCAAACCGAATTGAATAGTTTATTGGTCAGTTCAATTGGTTTGGTTGGTTTTTGAAACAATAAAAAATAAATAAAAAATGATAAATTTGAATTTTTTTTCTTTTGAAAAAAATTATAAATAATAAACTCTATTCAAACATTAATTAACCGGAAGGCATTTTCCATAAAAAAAGTTTTAAATTAGGTTTAAATTTGGAAAGTTTTTGGTTCATTTAAATAAAAAACAAAGCATTTAATAAATAATAAACTTTATCCAAATATTAATTAAAAATAATTTTTTTTTCAACGAATGAAATATTTAAATTAAGTTTAATAGTGGTGAAGTGATTATAATATTTTATTATTTCAATATATTTGGTTGGTTTGTTCGGCCAGTTCTATATTCATTTTTTAAAACTGAAACGACTCAAAAAAAATTGAACTAACTAAAGATCAAAACTGGTAGTTGCCAAACGAATTCCAAACAAATTAAATCTAACAAGACCTTCAGTTCGTGTGGTGCCCAAACCTAGATTCATGTATTTTGGGAAAGGCATATTCGTTTGTCAAAATGTAATGAACCGCTTAGTCTAATCTGGTTCAGTTAGTTTGTTTAGTCAAGTTCAGAAATAAAAATAATAAAGAAAGGGGAGTTAGAGATGTTGAAAGCGAAGACAAATTTTTCATAATTTCAAGAATTTCAAAATTTCAATTAAAAGTGGGTTTAATTAATTTTTTAAACTTTTTATTTATTAAAAATCAATTTATATTAAATGGGTTTGGTTCAATTTGGTTCGGGTTCGAATTACTTAGAAAACAATTGGTTTGGGGGGGCCTATATATAATTAAAAAAAAGGGGCACAATAGGGACCACAATGGTTTTTCTGAATGAAATACTGGTTGTCGTGAAATATCTGAAGGTTCAGAGCCAATGTGTAGCGCACAACAGCCGAACAACATCGTTTCACTAGATTGGTTGGCTTGTGCACGCTTGGCCAGTGTAATGTATCACACGTGCTTTGGAGGGGGCTTAATGGTGCATTTTGTTATTTCAGAGAAAAAATACGTATGTTTTCTTAGTGTTTCTGATTGTTCTTCTCAGTTTTTCGACCTATCTCCATTCCTATTGACCTAAAACAACTCCAAAC
Source organism: Flueggea neowawraea (assembly GCA_948243855.1). Taxonomy (NCBI): domain Eukaryota; kingdom Viridiplantae; phylum Streptophyta; class Magnoliopsida; order Malpighiales; family Phyllanthaceae; genus Flueggea; species Flueggea neowawraea. The sequence continues at coordinate 2,796 of CAODLS010042893.1, read as the reverse complement.
ACGTCATAAAAGACTTTTTTTTTTCATCTTGCAATCCAGTCTTTATTCTTTTAGCACATATTGTTCATTAAAAATACCTTCGAGAGAGAGAAAATTATCGTTAATGAAAGGAAAAAAGGTGCAACTTTGTTCAACAAATTTTGTCCAATGAAAAGGTGATATTTCTGTCATTTATTGTTTTTGACATGACTAAGAGTCAATTTCGTGTGTACGGTGTTTGGGCATGACTAAGAGTCAATTTCGTTATGGCGAAATAGAGAAATTTCATGTTTTCAGGTTTTGATGACCATGGGATGTAATAAGGTTGCCTTGGATGATTTCAGGGTCTAGAATAATGAGTTAAAATTTAGTATAGGTGTGGTTCCATATGGTGGAGGTTTGTTTTTTTTAGAGAAAATGTAAATCTTTCTTTTGGTGGAGGTTTGATAGTGTCGACTTATCAGTATTGGACATTTTCGGTTATTCATCGTGTGAGATGTTGTCGGGTCTATGGTGGTTGTTTGGAGTGGATTTGTAGGGTCTATGGAGGTCTTCAAGTGATGTTAAAATAAATGAAAAAGGAGTTGTGTGTTATGTATTTGTTGTGCGCGATGGTAAAAGGCGAAATTTAGGAAAATTCGTTGAGTTGTTGTCCGGTGTCAATGTGAGCTATTTGGGATTTTTTGGGAGTCTTTAGATGTTATTTACAGGGGATAATGGCAGCTGGTCAGTAGTGTTTGGGTGGATTTCAAGGTTAGTGAAATTCAGGTATTTTGCCAATAAGTGTTGGAGTATATATATGGTTTAAGTGTAGTTTCGAAAGTGTGAGATGGTATTTTGGGGACTACGAAATATGCGAGTCAGGTATAGTCTCGTTAGGATTTGAGTGAGTTAGTGTTCGTGTGAGGTGTTTTTGATGTGCAATGACTTATATATATGTCTTGTAAATTGCGTAGGTGTTGATTGGACTTCATGGGACGCAAATAGAGCTTAGCTCCGGAGTTTTGCTGAGTAGTTTATACATATCAAACATATGTACTTGCTTTTCCTGAAATTATATATATATTCTTGTCTTGTGGTAAGAGCAAGCACACCTACAAGTACCACACATTTTTTTTGTCTTAGCTCTCAAGTACACCTGCAAAGACATATCAGACTTTTGACTTTGGTATCCAAATTTCTTGAGTTCTCATAGGTTAGTCTAAAATAAGTTGCCCAAGAATGTTCCCTCTGGAACCCAAATGTTTTTTTTATCTCAACGTTCCTATGTAATCTCAAGTGACAAGTAGAAGCAATATGATCATTTCCATCACAAAAATTGCAAGTATTGTTCAAAGAGGTACCTTGTTTACAAAAATGGTTTTGGAGTTCTTATTAGGAAAGAAACCATTGTAGCCCAAACCATGGTTAGACAAATATTGACTTTGAGAACCGAGAAGTTTCTCTAAATTTTCTATGCCATTTGTGAGTTTAAATGCAATGTTTGAAAACTTGTCAATTTCCTTTTTCAAAATCAAGTTTTCATTACTCAAACCATTGTTTTCTTGTTTCAAAGAATCCTTTTCTTTGTTCAAAACATTTATCTTGGCATCAAGCTCACTAGTACTCTTTTTCAAAGCAATTCATACTTGACACCTAGTTTTTTAAACTCATCATGCAATTCATCAAAAGAGTAACTTGTGTTTACCTCATTATCGCTTCCTTCTTCATTCAAGCTTGAGTCACTATCACACTAAGTTGTCTTCATTGCCATACCTGTCATGACCCATTTCCGGATCAGGATTGGCGTACGAGACGAACTGAACAGGAGGCCGAACCCCATCTTGCACAAGCCTCGGAGTACAGAGTTGCTACCCAAGTTCTTATTTCCATTTATAATAATTAAGCAATATTAACAAACATCTAGATTCGTAAATATAATAAAGTGGTTATAAAATCAAAATATATATACAGATATATATAATTATCTCGTTATACAAACATATATAGAACTATGAACCCAAACCCTCGGTGTAGAGCATCTAACCAAACATATCGATCGGTGCCCGATTAAAAGGGCCATCACCGCTAATCTGAAGGCCTCACCGAGCGCTAGAAGTCATATGGTGTCACATCCATGACCCAAATTTTGTACATATGAGCATGCATCGCATATAACATGCATAGTTGCGCATTTAATTGGCATTGTATATATTATTGACACATGTTCTATATGGTTTTAGAATATTTTAGAGAGGGTTATGAGAGTAATAAAGGGTTCAACAGTGAAGTTATTAAAGAAGAGGTCTAAACAAGTGGTTTCCTAAGTTTAGAGGGGTCATTGTGTAAATATTCTTAGGTGGATAACCATGCATAATCTGTAGTTTTTGAGAGTGATAAGGGTCAAGGGCACAAGGAAAACAGATATTAGGAAGAGGAAATGTGGTGGTTTCTGATTGGACCACCTAAGTGTTGGAATTCGCGGCTAAAATATGACATTCATATACATACATGGCAACAGATATAACAAAAATTTAATGCATTGAATTCCCCCAATGACCCATGCAAATCAACATATATAATTAAGGTTGGAAGATTTACCTTTCACGAAGGGTCGATCGATCGGTTGTATGAAACGTTGGTGTAACTCTTTGTATCAAGAACCCGAATCACCTTTGTTGAATCACGTTGCTTTTGCTCGAACGTGGGTACAGGTATCCACACGAACGAACTTACCTTGGAATGATTGCAGCGTACTAGCACCCTTTTAGAATAACTATTCTAAAGCTCACAAAATTATTTTCTCTCTTTGAATTGTAGCACATAAGTTCGGCCAAG
>CAODLS010042823.1:0-12854 GCA_948243855.1 Flueggea neowawraea | reverse complement strand
ATAGGACCGCCATTTGATCTATTCTTTCCAAAAAGACGTAATGATACAGACAGTTTCCTTACAGACAGTTTCCTTCACCCAACGTTTTTGTCCTAAATGGAAGTCACCGGGAAAATGTCTAGATTTATGCCAAAAAAAAAGGATGAAACAAGAATTTTTTTCTTTTTTTATTGACATTTTGTTGTTGAAACTAGAGTTGTAAAAATCAAACCAGAATCGTCGAACTGAACCGGAATAGAACCGGTCAAAACTAAAATTGGAACCGGCCGATCAAAACCAGTGGTTTACGGTTTTAGTTTTGGTTTTTCGTTTTAAAAACCGTCGAACAGCAGGTTTAACCGGCAGTTCACTGAACCGTTGGAACCGTCGGTTCTAACCGTTGGAACCGGCTGTTCCAACGGTTATTTTCTTTTTTTTTTTTATTTTTATTTTTTCAACTCTATAAATATCCCACCTCATTCTTATCAATTTTACACCATTTTTAATCTCTCAATCTCTTTTACACTCTCTCAAAAATTCATTTTTTTATAAATTATTATTATTAATTACTAATAGAATAGTTAATTTGTTTAAAAATTATTAAAAAAATCTTTGGAATAAAATATATTATTGGTATTATAGTTAATTATTGAATATAACAAAATTTGCAAACCAATTGACGGGATAAAATAACTGATTAAAAACAAAATTTTGAAAAAAAAAAAGAAAATATGAAACCAAACCTTAACCGAACCGGCAGTTAAACCGGTTAAAACCGGTCAAAATCGAAACCGAAACCGAATCGAATCGAAACGGGACCAAACCGTAAAAACCACGGTTCGATTCCGGTTCCTATATTTGACAAACCAGAACCGCCGGTTCCGGAACCGGCAACAACTCTACTTCTGAGCATCTATCTTGGTGTTACATAATGTCTTGTTCTACCTCAAGCATGATTTACATCATAAAAATTCATCCATTATAATGATTAATGTTGGTTTGCATTTAATATTAAAAAACTTATTTCGCGTAAAATTTTTGAGAGAATGTGATTAATTGCATCAATTCATGAACACTACATTAAACAGCAAATACTCCATATTCAGCTTTACATAATCTAAGCGTACATATAAATTAAAAGACTGAATAAAATTACGAATTAACAAATCGATTACATAATTTTCCTTAGTTTATTATATAATTTTTAGCATAAATTTTTGCGTTTCTTTTACTTCTTGTATAAATTTAACAAAACAAAAATTAATTGTAGATATTGATGGATTTGTAACTCATTGGCACTAGAGTCGTCTTCAACATCAAAGAGTTGAGAGTTTGATTTCAGGCAAGAGCAAAATAAAATGACTTATAAAAAATGTTAACTGAAAATAATGCAATATTTTTAGTTTTCACATTATTAATTGACCGTTAAATCAACTACTTCCTCCATTTCACAATATGTAATTTCTCAGAAAAATTCTCTTCTATCAGAATACTTACTATTTTAAAAAATCAAAAAAGTTTTTATTTTTTTTTCTATATTTACTCTTGTGTACAATAAATTGTTTATACTTTTTCAATTTATAGTCAACAATCTAAATAGGAATAATACAGTAAATTATCACTGTAATTAATATATTCTAATATTTTTTTAATTCATGTATTTCACCTTAAAAATCACTTCTTGTTGCGAAATAGAGGGAGTAGGAAAATTCGAAAATGATCAGAAAAAATTAATTTATATATTGACAAAATATCATATATTCTTTCTAATGTTCCGGTTTAATTCCTTCAATTTCGCTTGTGGCCAAGGCAAAAACCACAAATTTCACTGGCTTGAACAATCTTGATCAAAGTGTACAACGAAACAATATATAAATCGTTTGACTTTGTGAGTAACGGCAAACAGTAAGGTTATGTTTAGTTTACAAAACAGTTTTCTGTTTTTTATTTTCCATTTTGTTTCTACTTTCTGAAAATTGAAAATATTTAGAAAAAAAAAATTGCTAATCAAAAACATTTTTTAACAAATTTTTCATTTTTCAGTCTCTATTTTCTAATTTTTTTAAAAATAATAAAAAAAATTCAACTAAACAGCCCCTAAATTTCTCTAATATATATATATATATATATATATATATATTTACTCTTAATTCGATACTGAAATTCTGTCCCTTTTATGGCTCCGAAAGAACTCATGAAGATCGGACCCTCATTGTGCTCATAGAACAAATATATATATATCAAGAATTTCTTGGTCTTCTCGTTCTTGGGCTTTTGGCTGACAACAAACTTGAATCAAGTTTCCAAATTCAGTTTGGAACAATAAAAAAAAAAGATGTTCCAAATTCAGGAGGTGAATTATCCGAGAGATCTGATTTATACATAATCAATAAGTATGACCAAAATTTGCACACATTGCTTGGTATAAAAAAAATGTATATGTGTTGGAGTAGCACATGAAATGCAATTACAAACTTTATTCAAACAGTATTCAACTATTTTTTCATTTTTATTATAAATTCATTAAATATTATTATTTTGATTTTTAATAAGATCTATGGAATGTTATTGCGTATCTAAACAATATTTAAACGGTCTTCCATGTGTATTTAATTAGTTTTCCATTCAAATCCATGTAATGTATTATTTTGTTCGATCAATTGGATCAATCTTCAGTATTTTCGTATTCAGTCATATCCACACAATGTTATAATTTTGATTTCCAATCAAATTCATGGAGAGTTTTTTTTTGTACGCAAACAACATTCGAATGATACCAATCAGCATTCAACTAGATCCATATAATTTCATAATTTAATTTTGGTATCCAAATAGTATTCAAACAATATTTAATTGATATTCGATACTTGAATTCAAGAAGTGAATAATCTGAGATGTCTAATTTATACATAATCAATGGAAATATAAATAAAATCTGCACACGTTGCTTGGTAACAAAAAATGCATATGCGTTGGGGAAGCACATGAAATGCAATTACAAAAAACACAATCAAGTGTCATTAAAACTTGATTCGTCTCTCTCTAGCATTTAAAGTGGAATTACAATTATTAACACTAAGGGTCAGCAAGATCATCTTGCATTTGCAAGCCTAACAAGGACAGTCGGACTAGAGAAGTCAGAAGAGTGGTGTTGCTATTCTCTCTTCAGGCTCATAGCCCATGTAATGAAACCCGCCCACGAAGCAATGCAAAAAGTAATTGTCTGAGAATTTTAACATATATCTAGTCTCTTCAGGCTGATGTTTGAATGCAAATATATCTGTAATTATAACATATACAGAAGAAATTCCTCAAAAAAAAAACAACACTTTAAATCCACAAAGAAGGCACAAATAAAACCCTAAATGAGCAATACATCAAAGTTTTTTTTTAAACAAGCAACACATCAAAGTTAAACCATCAAACTTGCTGTTAAAAGAAAGACAGAACCATAGTCCCTTTATTCTATCCTCCACTTGAAATAAGATTTTTGTTATCTTCAAGCCCTACCAAACTTCTTCATATCCATTAATTGAAAATGACATTAAATTCTCAAACTTAAAAATTTAAAAATTTCTTTACGCTAGCTCTCATACATTTTATTCGGGCCAACATAAATCTTTAAAATAAATGCGAGACTTGTACACTTCATATAGCTAAAAAGAAAACTCCCAACATGGCTGATACAAACAGTACCAAATGTATTGAACCAAAAATCAACATATCTGCATCATCCACATCTCTGACAGTCCTGGAAAGACAAGAAAGCAGAGATTTCACGTAAACCAACACACACAGAACGCACTCATTCTAAGTGCAAATTGCTCGACATTATAGCATGTGGCCATACTACATTACATGTTTCATGACATTGACGCCTCTACAAGTGTTCCATCCCTACTGATTTCAATTCTCATGCTCATAATATCCACATTTTTATTCATTTTTTGTATTTTTTTGGTACTATTAGAAACCATATGGTTTCTAGCTAGGGTTGATTACTAAATCACGACCAAACACATGGCTCTAAAACTTCATCCGTTTAACCCAATCCGACATTATGGGTCGTAGCCTTTATGTATATGTTGGCGAAAACATTGCTGACATTTCTTTTAATGCTCTTGGTGTTTTCGTTAAGAAACAAACTAGAGAAGAAAGAAGAAAAATTGAAGAAGTGGGAATTTTAACACACATTTAGTTCTCTTCCTTTTTTATAAATTCGGGCACTTCATCATTGTTCATGTTTTGATTAAAGTATTTCTAGACCAATTTTTGTCCACAAGAATTATTTTGTTTTTGGCGATTTTTTTACAAGGTTGTTGAACCTAAAATAATAAGAAAATATTTTAAATTTGAGCATGAATCCATCCCAAAAGACATTTCTAGTAACAATCCTTCAAACCTAAATTGTCCATTACATATTTACATTTGTTTAACCTGAGATGAGAAAAATTGCCTTTAAATAATCGATTTTATTTACGCTTACTAAATGTAAAATGCTTTTTTTTTGCCAGGTGATCAAATATAAAATAATTAAGACAAATAATACATCTGACCTTTACTTTTTTGATGAGTCATTTTATTTGTTCTGCATAAGAATCAAATTTGTGACTCTTTAATATTGTAGTTGACTCAAATATATTAAACTACAAGCTCATTCATTATTTTATCTTTTATTTATCAGAGAAAAAAAAAGATAATAATTCAGTCTATGGCAACTCATCATAATTTTATCCCAACTCATCATCTGCACGTTTTGTCAGTATATATGTATGTGAGAATAATATTGCAAGATTAATTGAAACTTGCCAAGCTTCTTCTTTTGGCGACCTGTAATTTTCATTCTTCAGTATCACTATTTTGGTGACATGTTGCTTATAATAAAATTTTTATTATATAAAAGAAATAATTCATTCTCTAATAAGACATCGATACTCCAATAATGATAGCGATCAAATCATCTTGGAAAATTCTTATCTATACTTAGTGTAGGGTTCGTTTTTATATCAAACTAATCAGAAACTGTTATTTAGATAGTTGGCTCATTTGAGAACATATTTCAAGGAGAATAACAGTTTCTGATTAATTTGATATAGTAACGAGACCTTACACTAAATATAAGCAAGAATTTTCCAATTATCTTTCCTGCATTATTTTCTGCTCAGTTTTCAATTGTTGAAAATGGAGGCATTCATATCCGACAAAGGGAACCTTTCACTTTCAGGCTTTAGACATGGCGGTGGTCCGACAAGCCGTACTCTTATTCTTGAAATTTGTTTTAAATTGCATCAACACCCCCCTCTAGGTCTTAGACTTCAGCATGTGAAGTAATCAAGCAATCAATTATATAAAGACTATTCATCAAACTTATAGTTGAGTAATCCTCACATCATTTTCAACAATTACAATTTAGTTGAGAGTTAGAGCTTCAAGCAACATTAATTACAAGCCAAAGGTTAAGCGGAAGACATAGTCATTGGGTTTCACAGGTACTCTTCACACAGGTAAACAAGACGAGCCGATCGAGGAAATTGAATTGGAATAAGTTATGCAACATGGCAATCGGATTTTGTCCTCTGCAGTTGTCGCATAAGTAATTCGTAAACGGATGAACTTTTCCATGAGATTTTCAAAACCTGAGAAATTAGTTCACATTTGGTTGGGTTGTCGAATACCTTGGAGGAAATATTTAATAAGTTGGATCATATTTAGTAATCTACACTTGCAAGATTCTGTTACCCTTGGGTAAACTAGCATTTCTCCAGACTCTTTTATCTAAATAAATAAAATTCCCAAGAATCATTACTTGTCAAAAAAAACATTAATTACAAGAATTTTATTTTGTCGAATTGTGTTACTGTATGGGGAAGATACAATCTTAAATTATGTTTCATCTCAATCCTTTAAAGTGTCATGCCAATTAATAAGTTTTCCTTTTGAACTATATCATCTGTAATATATAGGTCCACTAGTCTCATTAAATGACGTAGCATATCGAAAAGCTTGGATGAAATATAATCTTGAAATAACTTAAAAAAAAGTTACATTAATTTTTACCTTCCCTTGCATCACCCTTGCAGTAACCTAAGCCCTTTTGGGTAGGGTTGTAATCAAGCCGAATCGAACCGAGCTGAGTTTTGAGATGCTGAGGCTCGGCTCAGTCTAAGAATGTGGAGCTTAAGCTTGACTTGAGCTTCTATTTTTGTTCAAAAGCTCGATTTGTTTGAAAAAAGAGAAGCTCGCAAGCTGCTCAAACTAGCTCGTCATAAGGTTGTTTAATTCTGTTCGCGAGCCTGGATCGATGAAACTAGATAGACCGTGTAATCTAGCTCGATTCGAGCTCAGTTAAATGAGTGTGTGTTTTTGTTATACTTGTGAGTGAAACTATGTTGTATTGACTCTATATGAGTATATTTTTTAAATATTAACAATATGTTCAATATTTTTTTTAAATAACCAATTACTCAAATATATATAAAATAGAATTTATTTTATAAAAGTAATTTTTTTTGTTTATAAGTTATGTAATTATATTTTGAATATTATTTTTTAAAAAAACTTTCTTGGTTTAAGTGAAAGATTTAAATGGTTAATAATATTTGATCTGATGTTCGAAAAATAATAATTTTAGTGTATAAATTACTTCAACGAATGTTCGAGAAATAGTAACATTTAGTGCATAGGCTACTTGAAACTAATGTTTGTGAAACTATCTCTTAGTGTATATTAGTTTAGAGTTTAGGGTCTAAAATTTATGGTATAAGATTTAGGGTATAGTATATAAATGTTACTTAAACTAACATTCAACAAAACAATAACATTTAATGTATAGACTACTTGAACTAATGTTCAGGAAACTATCTTTTAGTGTGTATTATTTTAAAGTTTAAGGTGTAAAATTTAGGGTATAAAGTTTATGATACTATTTTCAAATTGATATAATTTAAGTATGATGTTTTTAAATCATAAGAGTATTTATATTGCACAATTTTTTAAGTGTAGGATTGCAATTTATAAAATTTATATTAATGCATTATTTATTTCCAAATTGAGTTGTTCAAATTGTATATAACAAATAAATTGTTAAATTATTAAAAATCTAAAATTATACACTTACATGTATAATAAGTTAATAACATAAATAATAAAAATTATGCATTTTACATAGTAATCATATAAAAATTAAATAAGAAATGCATAATTATATATATTTTTTTATATAAACAAGCCCAATTCGAGTTTCTTTCTGAACTTAGTATTAAGCCTGCTTGTGAGTTTACAAACGAGTTTGTTCATGAGCCTATTATTCAAATTGTTTATGAGCCTATTATTTGAACATGTTCAGAAGCAAGTTCATAAACACATAAACGAACTTGTTTGCGAGCTTTTTGAGCCAAACTTTCAAATGTTCAGGCTCAGGTCGTTTATTAATTCGAGTTTAAAATTCTATTCAATCTCGATTCGTTTATTGTCGAATTGAGTTGCGAATGAACTTTTCTCAAACCGAACACTGAATCGTTAGCAATTGCTCAGCTCATTTATAGCCCTACTTTTTTGTCACCAAAATTGACGAGCAAAAGGTGAATAAGCGTGGTTATACGTAGATTTTCTTTTTTGGACGGGGAGATTTCATTCCAATAATGTAGATGATACATGAATGAGTTCGAGTGTTTATCATTTAATTAGATAGATAAAGTGTTGGAGAATTTTTAGGCATTTTAATTGAGTTGGGAGAGTACAAAAAAAACACAACGATTTATAGTAGTTCGGCCAACCTGACCTATATCCACTACTTAAGTTCCTCACTTAGAATTGTCCAAATTCACTCAACGATGATTAGATCTTACTCAATTCAGCAAAGTGAATACTACAAGATTGATTGTGGCTCACATCTCTAAGAACAATAAGGTTGATTTCGGCTCACACCTCTAAAGTCTAACTCAATGTTGATTTCGACTCACACCTCTAAAGTTTAAGCAATGTTGATTTCACTCTAAGCTCACGCCTCTAAAGCCTTTACAATGTTGTTGTCTAATGCCCACGATAAATCTTTTCCCACTCTCAAAGTGTACACAGAAAGAATATAAATGAAGTTTTATGCTAGAGTTAATTATGTTTGAACTTGATGCTCTTTGATTTGCTCTTTAACTTCATCTTTGGTGTTTTGGGATAAGGGGAATGATGGAAATGTTTGATCCATGATAGCACACGAGCCTGTTTTTCTACATTTTCTTGATGTATTTATAGCCTTTCATGCCCAAAAGGCCATTGGAGTTGTTATACTAGCTGTTGGAATGCAATCATTGCTATTCATGCTGTCTGAAAGTCATTTACGTGCTTAAGATTATGAGTTGCGTTCGTAAACCTTGACTTGCGTACATAACTTGTTGAATTCGACCGTTGTTTTATAAAATTGGACCGTTGATTTCAATCATTTCAAGTCTTCTTCAACATTCAAAAGATCTTTGTTTTGTCTTTATTTGTTACGTACATAAACATCCTCCTTGCATACGTAACAAGCTTATTGCGTACATAAATCAACCCTCACGTGCGTATCTCTTGATCCAGAATGATCCAGTAGCTTATGTTTGTAACTTTGATCTGTCTTACGTGCTTAACTCCAAGGCTTGCGTGCGTAACATGTATTTTGATTTTTTTCTTACATTTTGTTTATCATCAAAACATAAAATATTCTTAATGTTGATCACCATTGATCCTATATAAAGTACAAAATAGAATTCATACAAAGAATTTTTCCCGTTGGCTTAAATTAATGATTGTCCCTGTGCTCATAAAATGACTACAAACCTGGCTAATTAATTAGACGTAATGTCTTCCAATTCGGATGTGAAGTACCATAACCCTAGCTAATTAGACGTACGTAATTATAATAAAAGTCAAAAGTCAATTATATATTTTTATTATTATTCTAAAATATACTATATGCTCTCTACCTAGCATTTGGTTTATTCGTTGAATCAAATGACAAATATAGAAATTGAAGTAATCACGTTGTAGTTTGTCACTCTCACAAGTTAGCAACTGAATATCATTTCGTAAAATGTTGTTTAAATAGTTGCTTATTTAGCTTTAATTAATATTAATCAAATTTTTTTGATAAATAATGGAGGAAATTATACCCATGTCTTTTTTGGAGATTTTGATTTCACATATGCAACACAAGGGATTATATTTTCTAATAGGCAACAATCACGTTTTTTTATTTCACAAATACCACGATATTTTTACTCTTCTCTTTTCTGTTTTTGTCTCCATTTCCCTCTCAGCCAAGATCTGTTTGTTTCCCTCTCAACCAAGGTCTCTTCTCTCTCTCTCCGCCGCCACTATCTCGTCCTCCTCCTTGGTCCCTTTCTTTCCTTCTCAATGACAATTGACAAGATTAAGTCACGGTGCGACCAGGAGAAAGAGCGAGCGAACGAGAGAGAGAAAGAGAGATGTGATTGATACCTAAATCATGATCTTGAAGTCGAGATGGAAGCGATGCCTATAGTGGGTGTTGACAGGGGCAACGACTAGGGTTTCTCTAGCTGCAGTCACATGGAAAAGGAAGACCCGTTCTATTCTAAAAATTAATGAAAATTGTTTTGACTGTACTCATTTTATTCTCGTTTGTACTCATTTTTTTATGTTGTACTGATTTTTGTAAGCATTTTGTTGGTGTAATCAGTAAGTTTTAAATAACTCGTACTCATTATGTAAGCATTTATTTGTGAATGTACTTATTTTGTACCCGTAATTTTACTGAATAATAAAGAAAATATTAAGCTTCCAGTCCCTAATATTTTGGGTTGTACTCACTTTTGTTACCCTTTTGTACTCGTTTTGTTCTCATTTTTTGTAAGCATTTGATGGTGTAATCAATAAGTTTTAAATAACTCGTACCCATTATATAAGTATTATTTGTAATGTACTCGTTTTATACTCATAATTTTATAATAATAAAAAAATTATAATATTTTTTAAAATTTTGTTTTGACTTGTACTCATTTATTGATGTTTGTTGTCGTCTTGTTGTTGTATTTATTTTGTTCTTATTTTTCTTGTCAAAGAGCGTGATCAATATGTGGTCAACTTTCTAACGTGTGGTTAATACGTGGTCAAATTGAGACATTTTTTAAACATTTTCTCCATGTTTCCATTTCTGGCATGTTTTTGACATGTGTGTTGTATATATGAATTTTGTCTTTTTTTTGTTGTATATTTGTGTGCTTGTCCCTAAATAATATTTACCAACTTTAAGTCGTTTGTTTTGTTAAAAGGTTCAAAATGCCTAAAATCGTCTATCATTCATTAAAAAAAACAAAAATAAGAATAAGAACTGAAAATTTCAATTACGAAAATTCGAAAAAAAGAACTTTTTTGTAACTTTTATTAGTTATTGTAAGTAACTAAAAGGTCATATACTATGTAATTTAGATTTTATGTTATCAAACCCAAGTTAAATTTCATGTTGAAATGCAAGAATAGGCGCTTTGATATCTCTAACATTGACATTTATAGATTCTCCGACACTATTTTTCTTGAAGTAATTGATGTAACTTTTGTGTAGTTTCAGACCAGCCACTACTTTGATGGTTTCGCTATTAATAAATTCCGACTTGACGGATGGAGAAAGTTTCCTATCAATGATCCGACAACAACCAATGATCGATATCCGACCTAAAAACTCTTGACTTATAACACACCACAAAATCTTGGGACCCATTTTCTGTAAGGGGATGAGTCATTGAATTATGATATATTGACACACCAACATCAGAAAAAGCCGAGTACTAGGCTCATTTGATCGTCAATTAAAATCGATCCGATGTCTAGTAGAATTTAACATGGTCGACACATTATATTTCTAGGGTTTCGATATTATTGAGCCTAAAAATGCACACAACACAAAGGTGTCAGATTCACACATAGGTCTATTTCAACCAGAGTAGTGTTGTTTCCTTAATTTCTTTTTCGCTTAGGAAGGTGTCAAATACTAGCTATTGATTTACACCTTTTGGAGTTGAGGTCCAGAAATGATGTTACTGTTATCCAAACTTTTCAATGCCGACGGACCATGTTATTAGTTTTTCCAACGTTACGACAGTGACGCCTTTCTTTGTTCTTTGTTTTGTATAGCCCACGAATGTGTTTCTCATTATTATTTGATGTGTGCATGAGAAGTTTGAATTTACATGCAATTTAAGTCCGATTTAATGGCTCGTTAGAATGAGAATTGAGAATGGTATATACATTCTTGCTTGGTAGGAAAAATATTAAACGTTAAAGAACATTTTGCGACTTCAAAGTAGCTCAAACAATTTAGTCTATGCAATTTAGTGTATGTTTTGAGGTACATGATTCAAGTCATCTCATCATGGCAAAATAATGAAGTAAGAAATAAAACAAACCTTTTGAATGTGCTGTCGACGTAGCCATGATTCAACTATAGGTAGCAAAAGAATCAAGAGCTATGATGATTCAAGTTAAACCTATAATACGATCATGAATCAAGCTCTAGTGACTAGTCACTTAATTAATTCTTGTAAATTATTTGTTTTATACCCAGAATTAATTAACCTATTTTTTTTTTATAGTTGCTTATCCTTAAAGTTTGAATTCAAAAACTGACTTACAAGTTTTTAATTGCTTATCAATTGAACTAGCCCTTATGAATACGTAAATATTTAACCTATACGGTACAATAATAGATTAATACGGACTTTCACTAGGGGAGGTGGAAAACCACTATTGATCCTCTTTTTAAAAAGAAAAAAAAAAGATTAATATGGATTAATTTTAGTGTTGGAGGCAATATTGTTGTCAATAAACTCTTTTCAACTGAGACAACTCATGAAATAGGAAGTTCTGTTAAATTTAAGCTGTACATATAAAAAATAAAGATATGTTGAAAGAGCCATATGATGACATTTGGATGTGAATTCTAGCTAATTTTATAATAATTTATTTTGAGCAATAGTCTCATTAGTATTTGAGTCAATTACAATGCTAAACGGTCCAAGAGTTAAATTTTCGATGAACACGAATGAAATGACTTGAAAAAAAAAAAGAGATGATCAAACTCTTTTGCTGGACTTTCTACACTGAATTTTGGGATGTCCAGATAAATTCTTTTTCCCTCATATTTACTTGAGCAAACCATAGTGGAGAAGAGTCCACAAAATCATGCCCAGCGGAATTTCTTATCAATTATGGCTGCTTCTTTTATTAAAAACAAAACAAAACAAAACAAAACGAAGAAGAAGAAGAATGTAATACTCCGAATAAATTTTATAATTATTTTGGGATAATTATATTTGGAGTAATTATTTTGAATAATTTTGGTGGATAATTAGTTTTAGGAATAATTATTTTTGGATAATTATTTGTGGGATAATTATTTTTGAAGGATTAATTTTAATTTAAAATATCATTAAATTAATTAATGATATTTTTGGAGTGTTAATATTTTTTTTTTTGGTATTAATATGATTTTTGAGGTGTATTGTGAAATTAAATTGAGTGAAAATTGGTTGGAATTGAAAAAAAAAAGAAAGAAAAATAGAAAAAAAGAAAATTATAAACGGACTACAGGTCGTCTGTCCGTGGGTCCAAACGGCGTGTCGTTCGGTGTTGGATGCACAGTCGTCCGTTTGAAAGAAAGAAACGACATGTCGTTCGCGGCGTCGAAGAAACGACTTGTCGTTTGCGTGGAGAGACGACATGTCGTTCGGTCCGAAGAAGAAAACGACGCGTCGCTTGCGTCGACAAACGGTCAGTCGTTCGTTGAAGGGAAAAACGACGTGTCGTTTGAGTTGCCAGACGACCGGTCGTTCGCGTCCACTGGAACTGTTTCCTTTGGTAGCAAAAACGAC
>CAODLS010042818.1:0-11423 GCA_948243855.1 Flueggea neowawraea | reverse complement strand
AGCACATCTTTGGTCTTGGAAATGCTCTTCTCACATTCTTTAGCATACCAAGTAGCTCTGGGATGGACTTATCCATCTTGTGTATGTTGTAGTTCATGACGAATTGGTCATAACTACTTGAGAGTGACCTTGAGATCATATCTATGGCCAACTCCTTTGCTAATGGAGTACCAAGTCTCTCAAGTTGGTCAAGATGGCTCTTCATCTTGAGCACATGTACACTTACCGAAGTGCCAAGAGCCATATTACACTCATTAAATGCTTTCATTGTCAAGAACCTTTCTTGACGAGCTTGCTATTGGAACATTTCCTTGAGGTGTTTCATTATGTCAAATGCTTCCATAGTTTCAAATTATTTTTCCAAATCTGCAACCATGGTAGCAAGCATAAGACATGTGACATTAGTTGAGTCACTTAAATGCTTCTCATAAGCATTCTTTTGTGCTCTTGGGGCATTTGATGCTAGTACAAGAGGAAAATATGTATCAAGGACATAACTCTTCCTCTCTTGCTTGAGAACAATTCTTAAGTTTTGAGACCAATCGGAGAAGTTAGTCCCGCTCAATTTATCATTCTCAAGGATCGATCACAATGTAAATGTTGATATGTTGTTGTTTTTTGCTATTATATCTACATACAAAAATATGCAAAGCTTAATAAGAGGTCTTTAGAAAAACTCTCACTAAATTTAAAATCCCTAAAGTTAAGACAAGTAGTGGGTAAAAGATTTATATTTCACTCAAAGTTAAGTCAGCTGAGCTAGTCCTTAACCTTAGCTATTTATGTAGGAACTCTTTTCAATTATATTATATATAACTCTTGTATTTTTAGGGGTTTTGACATCTTATGTCCCGACATTTAAATCTCTTTTATGCCCTAGACCCAAAATCATTTTTGATAGCCATACTAAGTCAAACCATAACCAAAATATAGATAACCATTATCTACCCATTGCCTCACTAAGGTAACCGGATGCACCTTGTGGAGGCAGAAACTATAACACTGATAAGCAAAGCCTTGACATGTATTGATTATGGAAGGCATTTTCATGACTTACTATTTATAAGGATTAGGTTTGATTGTTTTGTGGGAAAAAACATACATTCATTCATGGCATATATTCATCACATGTATATATAGCATAATGTAAACGTTCCATGACAAAGCACAAATCTAAGTTGATCTTTTCACAAGCCAATGTGAAAGATCAAGGTTAACCTAGGGTGTTCTTCAATCTACATCACAACGAACGGTCTCCATCTTCTTTTACAAACAATTTATATATATCTCTATACTAACCTGTTGTAAAAACAAATAGGAACATTCGCCAAAAATGACACGCAAGTCGTATTTGAAATAGGCACATAAGGTCAACCTTTTACAAAACTTAAATCCAATTTCATGGGTTAACTGGGCTATGTCATGCATCATGCATATAGAATCATCATTCAATACAATCATAATCCAATTATGATAATAAACATTTAAAAAACTATATTGATTGAGTGTTGGGTGTGTTTAAGCGGTTTTTCGCAAGCCTGTTGCGAAAGAGGTTTATAATTCGCATTGCTCATGAAAAGATATGCTAATTTTAAAACTCTAATGTATATTAATCTCATTAATACCTGAATATCATAATCCCATTATAATTCAGCTCATTTATAATCTCATTATAAAAAATCGCATGTACAAAAACCTCATCGACTTTCTAGGTGAATCTTTAACATCCTATGTTAGTTCAACATTCCATTTAGCCTTTAAATACATAAACCAGTTTTATCTTGCTAAATTAAACCCTAAACAAGTGTTATTAATTTAGCAACAATATCATAACAAGGCAAAATAGATCAAACATATCAATTTATATCACATATAAAAGAAATCGTATATGTTGAGGGTGCAAGTGGCTCTGATACCACTGTTGGAATTCGTGACTTGTTTATGACATTCATAAGTAAATAGCGCAGTGGAAATAACAAAAATTTTAAGCACTGAATTCCACCAAGGACCCATGCATATCAATATATACGATTAGGGTTAGTAGATTTATCTTAAATCCAAAGCTTGAATGTTTGATCCTATGAGGTGTTGATGTAGCTTTTAGTATTAAAAATCAAACCACCCTTTTGCTCACGTTGCCTTTTTGCGAACATGTCTAGAGGTATCCACACAAACGAACATTCTTCGGATTGGTGGAGTGTACTAGCACCCTTTTATAATTTCTATTCTAAAAGCTCACAAATAATTTTTCTCTCTTTGTTTGTGGCACTCACTAATTTGGCTTTTCCTTGAAAAGAATGGCTAGGAGTGCACCCTATTTATAGGCATATGAGAAGACCTAAATAAGTGTATAAAGGAATCTGAAACTCCCTTCCTTGTCCTCCAAGAATTCGGCCTCATCCTATTCTGGAAGGAGTGTGTGCCGAATTCCTATCTAGTCATACTAGGATTTGCCTTTCTTGTCCCACAAAAATAAACACTTCCTAATTAATTTTGTCACATGCATATTAGGGTTTTATTTTTCTTGTCATACAAGAATAAAACTCCTAATTAGTCATGGACTCCTAATTAGTTAGTGCATGTGCCGAATTTCATCCTTGTCACACAAGGAAATAGACACCTAAAAAATAGGAAAGGTGATGCCGAATTTCTCCCTCGTAATTAGATTGAGTTGCCGAATTTTCTCACTCCTAGTTAGGTTAGGTTATGCCGAATTTCAACATGGATTTCATTAATGTTATTGGACTTTTAATTATATGATGCATTATCATAAAATAAATCACTCACAAAGGTTGAATTATGTCACACATAATTAAATAATTATAACCATGTTAATTGGTGATTCATGTTAAAAGCCCATTACATTAATGGATTATTTATTAAATCTTATTTAACACATAAATCATAAAACTCTGAATTATTATTGATTAATAAAATTAACCATCTTAATAATTCAATGACCACAAAGAGAGAACCTTTTTAACCAATCCAATTCGTTCTTGTGTGTGACCCAATAGGCCCACTCGAAATTGGCAATGAGTCTTGTCCTAAACCTTTGGGGACAAATTCTATAAGCGGTATCTAGTAAAACATTGTGGCAACCCAAAATTGAGTGGATGTCGATGATCCAAGTTAACCTTTCACAGTTTGATATTTAGTCCTTTTGTCTGACGATCTCTTATCTAATCATAAGGCATGGTCACATGTCAACCTTATATTTCTTAGCATGTTTCTTGATCACTAGTAGATTGATATAAAAAATGACATTGATAAACCCCTTTATCAATTCATTCGAGTATGCATACATTCCATCAATCCTACTCATCAAGTGGCCAAGAGATATCACTCTTCATAAGAGGAACAAATCTATCACTATCACTCCTCTATGTGATTCATGACATATCCAATCATAGTCTTTATTATTACCCTGTTACGAATAACGTTTGACTAAGTCAAAACATGTGATTCCTCATGTAGGAGTCGATAGTGAGTTTCAGTCAGAGGATTCAAACATCACCACTGCATGAAAGCTACTTTGTGACAACAATCCATGAAGTGCTTTCATAGCGGACCAGTCCAATACATGTTCCCCAACATGTATCTATGTTCCAAGCTGATATCTCATATCCATAATCAGTAAAACGTGATTATCCACTTAGCAACATACTAATCTTAATTCATTATCATTCCCATGATAATAATCGATTATAGACATTTAGAATAGTATCTCTTTTATCCTTATGTTTTTACTATCAAGTCACACACTTGATGACATAAGGAATAATAAACCATTCATGGAGTTTTATCTTCATAAAACAAATAATATTCCATAGAAATAAACTGCCTTATTTTATTAAATAAACCAAATGACAATGTATACATGATTGGACTAGGGCACAAAAACTAACAACTTTATCATATGGGTTATTGCTTTTATGATTGGGTTTATTTGGGTGATTGAAAAATCTGATTTTTATTGATGTTGAATGGATTATTGATGGATTTTGGATGATTGGAGATGGATTTCAATGTTTAGGTGATGGGTTGATGCTTAGGAAGAGTTTTTGATGTAAAGAAGTGATGTTTATATAGATTTGGATGATTTTTCAAATGGGTTTTGAGGAGCTACGGGTTTGATTGATTTTGAGGGGGGTTCCATGACTAATTTGATTAATGTTATATGGATTTGAATACCTTCGAATGATGTATGATCATTGGAAATATTGATTTTGTGAGTTGAGGAATTTTAGTTTAGGTTCATAGATAAAGGTGTGAACTTTGTGGTCTAGATGTATGATTTTGATAAATTTGAGATTAGATTTGAGTTTAGGAGGTTGAGAGGAGTTGGGATATGTATTTAGATTCGATTTTTGATGGTTGGAACGAGTTTGATATATATTTTTTTGTAAATATTTCTTGCCTTAGGTTAAAAGTGTAATTTTGGAGACTAAGGATATATTTTTGTAAATATGGATAAACTTAGGTTTGGAAGGTAAATTTGATATATTTGAGGGCCAAAATATAAATTTGGATATTTGGTGGATTCAAGTACGATTATGAAAGATTTGAGGACCTAAATGTAATTTTGCCTAACCTTGAGGACTAGATGATAATTTTGTATACTTTGGGAAATAATATCTAATATTGCATAAGTTTGAGGAATGTTCTGTAATTTGATCAGTTTGGGGACTACAGTGTAATTTGACAAAAATTAAAGGACTAAACGGTAATTTTTATAAGTTTGGAACTTCGGATATGAGTGTTAGATATTAGTTAGAAATAGGATTTCCGCCGACGTTTGATGTTCAGGATTTTGCATTTGCATTTCATGAATTTTTCATATTGCCACAGTATGATGTTTGACTTCTGTTATAAATTGTGAGTTTTCGATTATGTTGGATATCAGTGGTGTACCATCAGTCGCCGACATATGTCAAGATTATTAGCTCGACGTCCAGGTGAGTGTGGTAGCAGTTTCAGGCGCATAGGTTGTCTTTCCGAACCTATATGCTTTTGATGTGTATGGACTATTATATGTAAATGGAATTATTAATGGCTTGGTAATTCGTAAAATCTGATTACATGCAAAATGGGAATCTGGACTATATATTCTGTATCTGAATATTCAATACTGCTCAGTATATTATGAGTATGTTATCCGATCTATACGCATGCTTATGTGCTTATTATCAGTGTATTCAGTTTGACTAGGACACCTATGTTACGGGGGTAACCTTAACTTTTAGTATACTATTGTGAAGGCTTAATTACCAGGGTTGATGGTAACTCGTGTGTCTAGCTAACACATGAATTAGATATTATATAGAGGCGGAGTCCTCACTACATTATCATTTTAGATTTTATCAGATCAGATCAGTTGGTCACATGTCTACTAGATGGATATCAGTATTACATATTTATATTCGTGTGACCGTGTGTTGTTTTCTAAATTTGTGAACATTTTCTGAAAACTGTTTTTGACTTATATGTGTATTGTATACGTATGTATATTGTGGTATACAACTATATACGTGAAAGCGGTATTTTTCCAAAAATATTTTCAAAACGGTCTTTGTGAGACCCATATTAAGCAATCTAGAGTGTTATACCTTACTGAGTTTCTCACTCCCTCCCTCTAACCTTTCAGGTGATTTGACAGCCATCATTTGATAAATCTTCCACACTCAGTGAGGCACTTCTGTCGAGATCATGAGTGCCATTTTGTTCGGACTCAGTTGTTTAGACAAACGAGCTCCACACCGGGATACTTTAGGTGTATGGGTGTTATCTCCGTTTTGAGTTTTTGTCATATTATGGATTTTTGTTATATATTTTGTTATGATTATATTTTGATATGTATGCTATACTTAGTACTTTATATTTATAATGATGCATGTTTATATACATTGAGTGTTTTAAACTAAACTTGCGTTTAACGAAAATGGTTTGTGAATGTTTCGATAATTATTTGGGTAGTAAGTTCTATATATCCGAGGCTTATGCAGGATGTGTCGAGTTTATGGTTCGATCCGTCTCATATGTCGGTCATGGCTCTTTCGGGTCGTGACAAATGTGGTATCAGAGACCTAGGTTTCGTAAATTTGGGTCAGTTGTGGAGCTTAGGTATTCTTGATTGAGTCATTCTAATTTGCCTCCATATCTTCTTCAGTGATGTTCAGTATTGTACCTCTATATCTCCTTAAATGATATTCAGTATTGTGTTTGTGTACCATTTTGATTCTGATTATTCTGTGTATTCTATTAGTATTATCGGCATTTTGATATCTGTGTATGCACTTCATTGTCTGTTATATACATCTGTTGGCATGGATACATGTGAATGTCTTCATACATGTTCTTTCAATTTATTTGTACACCGAGATGTGGGCTATGTGAGGGCTAAGTGACTGGCGCTTTGGAATGGAAAGGGGGACTCTTTTGAGATATACTTGTAGACTTGAGATAGTTCTTATGTGTGTGTTGTGGTATAGTATGATGTTGCTCCATTGGCGCGTATGGTTTAAATGGTTGTGGTATGTTTGAGGATTTAAGAGAAGCAAGGAATTGTTCAAGTTGGAGTAGCAGTGTTTGCAAGAGCATTAGTTGGACGCTAAGTGTTACCGAATATAACTTTTGGCACTAGCAGTGTGTAACCTCGAGAGACGTGGTGCACATATTATAAGTCCACAATTC
The DNA here is from genome assembly GCA_948243855.1 of Flueggea neowawraea. Lineage (NCBI taxonomy): Eukaryota > Viridiplantae > Streptophyta > Magnoliopsida > Malpighiales > Phyllanthaceae > Flueggea > Flueggea neowawraea. Next base: position 4,730 of record CAODLS010042818.1, on the reverse strand, counting down.
TAACATTTACATCTTCTACCAAACGCTATGAGGTTATGTTAACAATAATGCTGAAGATCTTCTCAATAAGATTAATAGTAGTACTTGCACATCTAAAAACATCATTTATGAAATTCCATGTCTCCCCTTCTCTTGAGGTGCATTTGATATAGTGCACGGAACAATATGGGATAGGACTGGGATGGATAGGGCAAAGACAAGGCAATGCAAAAAGTTATGCTGTCTAATGTATGGTGGTATATATGGAAAAAAGTTGGATAAGTGATAAAATGACAATAGTCCGCTCATGTTTTTTTTTTCATTTTTTATTAATTTTTTATAAGTTATTTTTTTTCTCACCAAGAATTGAACTCACAACTTTAAATTTTACAACAAATTAAAAGTTAATAATTTTTTACAAATTTAAAGTATAATTCGATAAATAAAAAAACATAATTTAGTTTAATTTTTTAAAAATATATAATTTGCTCATTTATTAAGTATTTAAATAAGTTACTAAAAGTGTGCATAAAATCATTAAACTTATATGAATTAATTTCATATGTATTTTTCATAAAATTAATAATATTTTTAAATAGTAAGTCAATATAAATTCATTTAAAATTAAACAAAATATAATTTTTTTGAAATTATAATTTAATTATTTGAAAATAATGCTTTTAAAAATATTAAAATAATATATTTAATTTTTTTAATCATAAAAATAAGAAAAATAAATAATATAATTTAGATTTAATTAATTAAAATTAGAATATTTTAAAAATATTTTATTAGTTAAATTAGAACAAATTTAAAATCAATTGATTTAGATGAGGGTAGTATCAGAAATAAAAGAAAAAAAATTTTGTCGCATGTCATGGAACAGTATGTCACTAAGATGAGTAAGAGACAAAATTCATGAGATTGGACAGGACAAATAGGCCCTTTTGTATTTGTCCTGTATTTGTCCTGTCTTATTGTTGTACCAAAGATGAGACAGAGGTCTATCTTTTCCAGTCTCATTCACTAAATACACACTTATTGTAATATCTCATTTATTCCGACTTAATTCAAATGATAATTTGATGTTTGATCTTAATTGTCGGATGTATTTTTGAGATTTTAGGAGTTCATAAATATTGGGGATGGTTTGAAACGAGTTCGGTTGTAAAAGACGTCAATTATAGAAGTTGTGGGGGTCAAGACGTATGTTACCTTTGGTGCAAAACATTCGTTATTTGAAAATTTGAAGGACGATCAACGTACGTTAAATTGGAACATGACGTACGTTGAGGTAGTGTAATGTACGATGTATTTGAAATAGCAGTGATTGAATGTGGTTTTGACCCCGACGACGTACGTTGGTTATAAGCACGACGTACATTGTCCCTACGCAGATTGACTTTAAAGCACTCAACAACTCGACATTCTTCATTTAACACCTTCATTCTTACTCAAAACTCTCTCAACTCAACTGGAATTCTTCCACAGTGTTCGTCCATCACCCTTACCAATTTATGAGGTAATATTACATCTATTTCGTGGATTAAAAATTATTTTCATGCTTTGATTCTTGAAATCTGTTTTTGAACAAATTCATCTAGGGTTCGAATTTATACATGATTCTGAGTTAATGGTTGTTAGAAGATTCTAGAATAAGTTGAATATGACTTAGATAAACAAGAATCAAGCCTTAAAACAAGAGATTTGATGAGTTCTTGAAAGGGGTTAGGGTTTAGACGGTTTTGACCAATTTTGGAAAAATTTGTTGTTTGTTTGGTGAAATTGTTGATGGATTAATGTTCTTGAGATTGAGATTGATCAATGTATATATTGGTTTTGATTTTTATCTGTTGAATCGAGAGTTTGCAAGTTTTGATAATAAACTTTGGTGCAACATAAGATTTGTAATATTTTGAAAAGTTAAGACTAGATTTGTAATTTTCTGGAAGTTGAGGTATAGATTTGCAATTTTAGAAACTTGATCTCTAGATTTGTAATTTTGAAAAACTTTGGGTCAAATTTGTAATTTTGTGAAATTAAGTACAAATTTGTAGTTTTGAGGAATTAAGTACATGTTTGTAATTTTTGAAAGTTTGAGAGCTCATTTGAGGATTCTGATTACTTAGAGAATATTTCATAATTTTACGTGGACGAGACTATAATGTAATTTTACAAAAGTTTAGGGATCAAATCGTAATTTAAGTAGATTCTGATTTTTGGGTTGAGAGGGTGAGATCTTCTGTCGTAATGGGTTTTTTAGCGTCTTTTGAGTGTTTGGATTTGCATACGCATGTGCACGTATTTCGGTATAGTTACAGTACCATTATCATACTTTGCTTTAACTCTGATATGCTTTGTATCTAATATTTGTTTCAGATTCGTGCCCGTGCCAGCACGACCAACCACCGACTAGTGGCGCTTGATTGGATTGTCAAGTAGGACATCCAGGTGTGTGAATGACAGATTCAAACACATAGGCTGTGTCTCGAAACTGTATTCGTTTTTGCTGTGTTCACAAGTATTCTGTAATTTGACTAATCTGAGGATTGGCTAAAAATAATAAATAGAATATGTGAATTAATAATTCACCTTTGTTTTGCAAATTAACATATATATATATATATATATATATATCAAATCAAAACCATACTACATATATATTCTCTCTGTTTTGAATTCTGAATTTGCATGTCTATGATTTCATACTTATGTAGTATGGTTTTGATTTGATACGAGACATCTAGGCTATGGGGCACGTAGCATTTGGTATACCAATGCTTTGATAGGTCCCAGCTACCAGGGATTACGGTAGTCATGTGTTCGGGATGCCAAACGCATGATTTGTTATTGATCAGTGGCGGAGTCCACAGTTATCTTTGTTCTGGTTGTTGGCGCAGTCCATAGCCTGCGTGTTGTATGCTTTGTATGAAATCATTTTCAAAATGATTTTGAGACACTACTACATATGTAGCGTGTATATGTATGTATACTTTGTTATACTTGCATGCGGTATTTTCAAATTGTTTTCAAACCAGTTTTTGTGAGGCACGTATGAGGCAATTTGAAGTGCTATTCCTCATTGGGTTCTGACCCCATTTTTGCTTTCTGTCTACTTTGATCTTTGTTCTCCAGGTTGATAGATTCTTTTTGGCTTCGAAAAGTACATCGCATCTGGGATACCAGTGAGGCATCTTTTGGCTTCGTTTGTTTTTGATAGAGCTCCGCACCGAGATGATGTCGGGTTACTGGGTTGATTTGATTTTGTTTTTAGTATTTATACATTTATTTTGTATACTTATACTTACTTATGTTTTTATATACATATATTTTGAAATATGATAACCTGTTTTATTATATGTTTTAAATAAACGTTTAAAATGTTTTAACGGGTAGTATCTCTGAATCTTTGAGGCTTGTATGAGATGGGTCAGGCTCCCTTACACGGTTCGTCTCATACACCGGTCATGGACCGAAAAGGGGTCGTGACAGTTATTGATCGAACTTTCTGTATTGAGAAACTCATAAACATAAATTTTCCTAAAATTCCTCCAATGATATCCATAGGGAGCAAAAACAATGCCAGAGTGTCACATGAAAAGATTTCAACAGTAAGGGGTTGTTTGGGAGTTGGTTAGAGGATGTGAAGGTGAGAGAGATGGTGGAGGGTAGAAAATTTCTTTGTTAGGGAGGGGAGGGGAGGGGATTGTTGAAGAGGTGAGACTTCACCTCATTAAACCTCATTTTTTTAACCTCCAAAATGGGGGCTAGAGGATGGTAAGTTAAGATTTTATAATCTTTGACACTAATTTTTCATTTTTATCTTTATTTATTTATATTAATTCTAGAATTACCTTCCATTTATAACATTAGTTTTTCAAGACTTATTTTTTCCCTTCTCGTCCCTTTTAAACTACCAAACAAATAATAAGTCATCACCTCCCTTCCCTCTTGCTAAACTTCTAAACAAAAGAATTATTTATACTTCTCACCCCCCTTCTTACCGTACTTTCCCCATCTTTTATGTACCTTTCTTCCCTTCTCCCTCAAAAACTCCCAAACAAGGCCTAAGAGTATTCATGCCTTTAAGCAAAGCCAAGTTCTTTAGTCTTCAAAACCTCTTTGGCACCTTCGGCTGAAGATAAAATCACATCATAAACTTCACCAAGTTGGAGGCTCATGAAGGGCCATATTTCTTGGCTATGTTTGTTATGGCATGATGTGGTGGTAATTGACTAATCAGTTGGAGTCATTATGGTGGTGTTTGTTTAATGAATCTATTAGAAGAGTACTCACTGTTCATATGTATACAGCTCTTAAAAATGGGTGAAAAGAAAAATAAAAATGTGAATTGCACTAATACCTGTTACCCTCCAGCTTGTCGGATCAGCCTGGCTAACACAGTTTCGATTGGTGTCACCTCTAAATTAATTTCGTTTAATTAATTCGTGATTTGGTTGGCCATTTCTATTTTAAAAAATAAATTAAACTGTTCGTCCAGGATGGCGAACATGGCAGTTCACAACTAGACTGCGCTTATCTAGGACGACTTTCCATTTTTCTTTTTTTTTTTAATTTTCTGTAATTTCGTCTGGTTGGACAAGATATGCATCTAGAAAAAGTCATAAGTTCGTATTGAACACGAGGGATGGCAATCGGCTGATTTAGATATTTAAAATAAGAAAAAAAAAGTTAAATTTAAATAAAAAAGATGGAATAATTGAACTGAATAAAATAAGATTTGTCGATTT
>CAODLS010042575.1:0-10838 GCA_948243855.1 Flueggea neowawraea | reverse complement strand
CGACCTTACCTTCTCCAACTATCTCACATTTACCATTATCAACAAAGTAACATATCCTCCGTCTTTAGGTGAAATAGTTGAGAACATTGCTTTGTCTCTGGTCATATGGTGAGAGCAACCACTATCAAGATACCACATGTTCTTATTGGTCTTAGCTCTCATACATACCTACAAAGACACATCAAACTTTTGAAATTGGTACCTAAGCCTTTTTGGGTCCTTTTTGGTTAGTAATCACTAAGTTGGGTAAGATTGTTCTTTTTGGAACCCAAATTCGTTTAGCCCCAACATACCTAGGTTGCCCTAATTTGCAAGAGTAAGCATAATGACCATTAATGCATCATCCTTTGAAAATCCTTGTTTCACAAAAATTGTTTTTGAAGTCTTTTTAGTTGAAAAAGGAATATAGCCTAAGCCATGCTTAGATAAGGATTGTCTTTGAGAACCTAAAAGTTTCTTAAGGTTTTCCTTTCCATTTGAGCTTTGTGCTAATGGATGAAAAATCATCAACACTTTTCTTCAAAACAGATTTTTCATTCATTAGAACTTCTTTTTCCTTTTCTAAGGCTTTCACCTTAGCTTCATGTTTTGAAAAAATCTTTTTCAAAGCAATATGCCTACTGTCAAGTTCCTCAAATTTAATGCTTAAATCATCAAAAGCATCTTGCAATTCATCAAAAGTGTAAAGGTAATATACCTCTTCATCCTCATCACTTGATGAATTATCCTCCTTAGCTATTAGACATAGGTTTTCCATCTCCTCTATCACTTCATCCTCATCCGAGCTTGACTTGTCACTATCGCTCCAAATTGCCTTTATGGCCTTTCCTTTCATCTTTTTTTAATATTAACAGTGCACTCTTGTTTGACATGGGTCGGTTTGTTGCAATTGTAGCAAATGATTGAGCTTTCCTTTTTAGAATCCTTGTTGAATTCCTTCTTAACTCATCTTTACTGTTTTGATTCTTGTTGTCCTTCCATGGCTTGTTTTCCTCATGAACTGCTTGAATCTTCTTGCATACATTGCAATTTTCTCATCATCACTCTTACTTTCCTCTTCAATTTTAGAATCTTCAATCACCTTAGATTTTAGAGTTATTCCTCTTCTCTTATGATTTTTGGATCCTTGTTCTTCATCTTCATACAATCCCATCTCATGAGTGAGAAGAGATCCAAGTAATTCCTCCAAGGGTAGCTTGTTGAGGTCATTTGCTTCAAGAATCGCATCTTTTGTGAATACCCAAGATTTAGGTAATGCCCTCGAGATCTTTCTCACAAGCTCTGAATTTGAGTATGTCTTACCAAGAGATTTCAATCCATTTAGAATATCATTGAAGTGATTGAACATTTCTTGGATTTCTTCTCCCTCTTTCATCTTGAAAGGCTCATGCTTGTGAACAAGAAGTGAGACCTTGTTCTCCTTCACTTGGGATGTTCCTTCATATGTAATCTCCAAGGTTCTCTAAATCTCATGACTAGTAGAACACTGTTGGACCTTGTTGAAGGAATAAAACAAGATGTGCATAGCCTTGTTATTGTATCGCACCATCTCTTTGTCACAGTCTGTCCATTTAGTTTCTGGTTTCAAAATCTCTTCTCCATCTACTGCTTTCGCAGGAATATAGGGACATGTCCCTACTGCATCCCTTACTTCTTTAGCTTCACACCTTAAGAAGACCATCATTCTTGTCTTCCAATAAACATAATCGTTGCCATCAAAGAAAAGAGCTCGGTTAGTAGCCAAACCTTCATATTTAGATATATCTCCCATGGATGCCATTTTCGATCTTATACTCAAGGTTCTTAAACCTTAAAATATTGATCCTTAGCTCTAATACCAATTGTAATCCCAATATGGCTGTCCAAGAGAGGGGGTGAATTAGATTTCTTGCTAAGTATAAAAGCTTTTTAAAACTTTTTGCAATATTTTGAAAAACGAAAATCAATAGCTAAATCCAACACACAACCACAGAAACTAAAATGAAAATAAGTAAGGAATAGAGAAAACAAATCCAATATTTATAGTGGTTCGGTCCTTCTTGACTTACATCAACTCCTCTAGCCTCAACTAGAGAATTTCAATCCACTAACTCTTCCTCACTTGCGGGTTGAGGCAAACCGTTACAACCTCTTGTTTTTCAGGCTCACAAGAAAACCTTTACAACTCCTTATTTTTAACTAGTTCAACAAGAAAACCAACACCCACTTATTTTTCAAAGGCAACAAATAAGCAAACCTATTCTACTCACAAGTTTTACAGCCAAAACTTGTTTACAAAAGGTTTAAAAGAACGAGAATGATATTCTCACACCAAATCTCAAAGAAAATAGCAACATAAAAGCTTAGTTGAGATGTAAGAACTTGAAAACACTTAGAGAGAGAAAGTTAAGAATAAAATTAGCAAAGCTTGGGCACACACTCAATATGTTTTATAACTGTCTTTGAAGTGCATACCTCTATTTATAGGTGGACTTCAAAATGTAGATGTTGTGGGGCTCAAACAATCCATTGTGAGAGAGCTGCAAATTTTTAATATTGCTGACATCAGTCATTGCTACGCGCATACTATAAGTAGTGCATGCATAGTGTCCATTTCTATCAGAGTATTATGCGTTGTGATCCCTCTTCCGCGTGCACAGTATTACGCCCAGTATCCACTGCTTGATTTGATCAAAAACCTGGTATCTACTACATGTCTAGCATTTGTACTGCAACGTAATACTTCAGTTCTTTGTGCATTGCACTGTCTTCTACGGGCATAGACAGACATCCAAGATTGCATCTATGATTTGCCACATGGTTGTGTCATATGGTGTCAGGGAATATTCAAATTTGAAATTCCCGAGGAGAGTCTCAGATTTGTCTCATAGTCTAGCTCATCCAGTTCTACGTGCGTAACACAAGTTCTACGCGTGTAGAACATGATCTTCTGACGTAATCTGATATGCCAGCAAATATTCTCTTTTTGAATGTATGACACATCATAACAAAATTTGTCACTTTCTAGAAATAGTTTGTCATACCCTTACTACATGCATAGTAAAAATCTTCTTCAGAATGTAGCTCTTTCCTTCTACGTTCATATTTCTTTCTAGTTTGGAGTCAAGTCTCATCTATGTGTATAGTATTCCATACTGCGCGCATACTATGTCACCTGAATCAATTTCCTTTTTACTACATCGATTTATCTTATATAATGGTCACAATAGAGAATTCGACCATTCTGTCTTCTGATGTACATGGTACTGCACATATAGAATCTGGTATTACGTTCGTTGTAGCCATTTTGTAAGACTTCAAAATTGCTTTATCTTTATCAAAGTCCATAGCTTAACTTGTTCAATTGTTTTGTTAAATCATCAAAACTTAGAGGGAATTTTCATGTAGACCAAACTTGGTTCAACAATGGATCTTTGGTGGAATTCTAGGATAAAATTTTTTGTTATTTTCGATGCGGTATCCTTGTATGAATGTCATATTATAGTCACAAATTCCAACAGATCAATAGACCATTGATAGGGATAGAGAAGCCTATTAGTGTTTCACGTAATTGTAGAGCACTCTAAAGAGTAGTGCAAAGAGTTAAAGAATCATATTAAAGTATTCAAGCGAAATGGCACTTATGTCAATTCATTTTTGTGTTGAAGCGTGGAGAGGGACCAAGGATGAAATATCTATATCCTAAACCACACAAGTTTAATACAAGTCTAGCCTTCATCTCTCGATACTTCAACTAGATTTACTAAAACTATCATTATGGTTATCAAGCACAACAATAGTCAATTAAAACAAGTGATTAAATCAAATCCCAATCTCACACTACAAATATAGAACAAAAGGCAGACAACCCAATTAATAGCATAACAAAATTATCATCCTTAGCCTACATCTTTACAACCTAACTAAATATTTAAGCAATCATATTGAAATCAAATATAAAAACATTGATATCCATTAAAAGCAACATAAAAGAAAAATAAAAATCCAAATACAAAAGAGGAAAATTCAAAGAAAACCAAACCCAAGAGCCTTTGATGAAGGATTCTAAATATGATAGTCTTGGGTAATTGATTTCCCTTTCCTTCTCCTTGATCTAGTCTAGAATTTCCAAGAAAGTAAAAGAGTGTTCTTAAAAAGGAAAAATGATGTAAAAGATGATCTAAAGGTGACTAAAAATGTCCCAAAAATACCCATTGGTCCCCACTTTTTTGTCATTTGTCGTAACTTTCTCTCTCCTCAGCTCTAGGATGTCATGGCCATTTTCTGTCCGAAATGGTGTGATTGTTTCCTTGTTACCACGATCGTGGTGGCTGGCCATGGCCTTTGGCCACCACCGCTGTGGCATTTCTCTGCCATGATTCTTCACTTGGTTTTGATTGCCACGACCATGTCACCTCTTTCTCATTGTTTCCTTCATTTTCTTCATGCTTGCTTAAGTTTTCTTGAGGCATTTCCACTTTGAATGTATTTTGCACCGTTTTCAACTCTTTTTATCCTCATTACTTCATCCTGGAAACATCACATAAATTCTACCATAAAAGCATGATTTATAGGATGAAAATAGATATATTCTTGTTTGATTAAACATGTAAATTTAGAACACATCACTTACTCACTTAACCACCACTAAGCGTGTTCATATCCAAGAATATCATTTTGTTGCAAATAAACACCTTCTATCTAGTGATCACAGTGATCTTACTGTTAGTGATCTTATTGTTTTACCATTTTTGTTAACTTGTATTTTTTTTTTATAAATACAAGCTCAAACTTTTTGTCTTTTTTCAATTAGTAGTATGACTTTCATGAACAAACAAATTGTTGTCAAGATACAAGAGACGATCAACGAGACAATATGAAAATATGGTGGAGTCAAGCACAAAGCGAAAACCAAAACCCACCAAGTCGTAGTGTAAGTCTAAAGGCTTGCAAGAAATCACACTCATTATAAGCTGCTAAGTCATAATATGAGTCTAAAGGCTTGTGGGAAATTAAGCATTCACCATAAGCATATATGATATGCATCAACAAAGCTTATGTTCGAAGCACAACAAAAAGTGTTAAGCCGTTACATGAGTCCAAAAGGCTAGCAAGAAATTAAGCCCTTACCACAAGCATATGCAACAACTATCTCAAAACCGTTAAGAGACATAGTGTAACCTCTCACCCAATTCCGATAAGACCTTTTGTAGCACCTTGTTTGATTTTTGATTAGATGTTCGAGTTCGGGGATGACGATCAGAGTAAGTTTGTGTTTGTTCAGGAGAAGTGTATGTGTAACTTGAGAAAAACAATGAGAGTTTCTTTAGTGGTTTAGGGGTATGGATAACTCAAGTTGAAAATCATGTTATCTGGCTCTTAGATAACGTGAGTAAACCATTTTAGTTACTCGAGATAGATGAGGCTTGGATAACTCGAGTAAGCATTTGGGTTACTCAAGTAAACCGTATTTTTTGAAACCACATATCGGCAAATTTAACTCGAGTAAGTAGATGGGTTACTCGAGTTAGCCAAGGAAATTACTGAAATAGGGCATTTTGGCCTGAGGTCTATAAATACCCCAATACCCGACTTCATTTGGCCTTCTCTCATCTTTTTCACTTCTCTCACTCAAAATTCGTCTCTCCTCACTCATTGGTTCTATTCAACATTTTGAAGTAATATCATTCTTCTAACTTGTTTCTTTCATCAATTTCATGCAAGAATCATTTGGGTTTTTATTGTTTATGTTAGATTGATGTTGGGTAATGGTTTGAGATAGGGTTTCAGAGTTTGAGGTTTTCATGATAAAACTTTCTCTTAAAGTGGCTAGTGTGTAAATCTTGTTTCTTTGGGGTCAGAAATATGAATTGAAATTATTTGTTGGACTTGTTAAATTCTAAAATTTTAGGGAGTGAATTGCAATTTTCATTGATCTATGGACTAAAGTGTAATTTGATAAAAATTAAGGGACTAAGTTGTAATTTAACAAAACGTCTGATTTTTGAAGTAAATCTTAGTAGATTTTTGACGGTCGTGGGCTCGTGGGTTGAGTTTACATTGGCATTCCATGGTATTCAGCAGTGCCACACTACCATATTTGATTCTGCGATGACTTGTTTGTTTTCAACTCTGTTCGATATCCAAGGAGACTAATCATCCACCGATGGTGCGTGACTAGATTATTTAGCTTGGTGTTCATGTGAGTTAGATGTTATTCTAGACACATAGGCTGCATTTTCTGAACCTATATGATTGTTGTTGTGCTTCAACTTTGCAATGTAATCTGGACTAACTAAAGGATTGGAAATCCCTAAAATCTGATTTCAATGGAATGTTTCTATAAGTAAATCTGTTTTGGAATATATTGTATGTTATGTACTAAATAGTCTGTTATAAGATTATGTATATATTTTCTAAAATAAATGATATGTTTCATGAATAAATATATTTTTTCTAAAATTACTCGTTCGTTCTGCATGCTTTTCTATTAACTATATATCTACACTTAGTTGGATAAGATGTGTTCAGTAAATATCTATTTGCTTTGCATGCTCGACTGCTTTAAGTATTTTAGGTGATGAAATATGTATTCTGAAAACTATATTTTCTATACATAATCGTCTGCTCTACATGTCTACTCTGCTCTACTTTGTCTGTCTGTTAATTATGTTTCTGCATATATTATTCTGACTCAGGATACCTACGCTATGGGAGTAAATGTAGTCTTTAGAATACCAATTGTAAGAACCTGTTTGTTTAATTGATCTATCGAGTAATTATTTTCCAATTTTATTGAAAAGAATTCATATTACTTGAGTAGAGGGATGCGTTACTCGAGTAGTACGAGGTTTTGTTATCCTGAGTTTGAGGTGAGTTACTCGAGTAAAAGAAGAATTGATCATTTTTTTCTGAAGCTTGGATTACTCGAGTAAGAGAAGTCCCTACTCAAGTAAAATAGGGGTTGTCTACTTGAGTAGATGTGTGTATTACTCAAGTAAGCGAAGCTGAATTTATGGGTTATGAAGTGTCTTACTCGAGTAAGACTTTGCCTTACTCGAGCAAGCCATGTTTCTGGGCAAGTGGTGTGTCAGCTAGTGGCCTATAAAATCGAGGTTATTCGATATTCTTCGTCCCTTTTCACCTCAAAAATCTCTTTCAAACCCCCAGATACATTTCTCTACTGTCCTATTTGATTCTTTGTCCATCTTTTCAAGGATTTGAGGTATAATCATCTCTTTATATTGGTTCTTGCTTCTAGTTCATATAGAACCATTTAGAACTTGATTCTGAATGTGGAAATGTGACTATTGACGGACATGAATGAGTCTGAGACCTTGATACTTGATGAAATGATTTAATTTAAGTTGTCTAGCAATGGATTAAGCAGAGATTGATAATGAAATTTTTGAAATTGTATAAGAACATGAAAGAGGATGAATTATGATTTATTTGAATCTTTTAATGAATGATTGATGAGTTTATAAGGTTCTGATGTTAATAGAATGTTGAAATAAATCATTAGACTTGATTCGAAGCAGTCGGAGTGGATTGATTAGTGTGTTTTTTGGTTGGACGGATTATTGGTTTGTTTTGAGTGAATTTTGAATTCTAGGCAGATGTATTACTCAAGTTGGTGATATCTATAACTTGAATAATCCATGCATGGGGTGCAATCTTACTCGAGTAAGTATTTTGAATTACTCGAGTAATCTGGGTGCACTGTTACTCCAGTAAGCTTTGTTGTTACTCGAGTAAGGTGAGGTTCAGTTACTCGAGTAAAGGCTATTGTTACTCGAGTAACCCGTGTATGGAGGGACTAGTTTGGGTTTGCATCTGCATTCATACATGCTCTGTAATACCACATTTACCATATCTGATTCTGGTATGATTTGTTTCTGTTTCAACACTTTGCTGACCTTCCAAGGTGACCAATCATTCACTGGAGACCCTACTCAGATTATTAGCTAGATGTCCAGGTGAGTGTGATGGCCGCTTTAGACACTTAAACTGTGTCTTTTGAACTTTATATTTTTTTGATGTGTTTGACCTCTGTACGTAATTTGGACTAATTAATAGTCTGAATTTATAAGAATATGGTTATGTGGCAACCCCTACTTTGGAAACTGAATTTGCAAATTTAAGTGTGTTTATGAAATAAACATTCTGTTTTGATATTTATTATGAATTTCATAATAAATATTTTGTTCTAGATTTTACTATATTTTTTGTAATAAGTATTTTGTATCTGATATATATATATATATTTCTGATATTAAACTTTTGTTTGACTATATGTTGTATGCTTTGGATGTAAACATTTTGATCAATGTTTTCTGGAAATTATAATATTAAATATTTTAGAGTTTTAGCAACTCTATTTGTTTAATTCTGTTATCAACAAGTTTTATTTTTTATTCTCAACAATTGTTTTCAGATTAAATTAATAAATATTTAATCTGTCATGTTTACTCAATATGTATGATCATCTGATGCTTGGTTTATCTGCAAAGAATTTCAAAAGAGATTTCTGAAACTAATATATACACACACACACACACGTATATGGTATTTTTCTGAAAACATTTTTAAAACGGTTTATGTGTCGTCGTCCCTCATTGAGATTTATCTCACCCCCTCCCATAACAATTTCAAGTATATTCGTGTGTTCAGCAATCGTTTGGGGTTTGACACTCATTAAGGCACCCTTATCAGCAGAGAGTACCCTATTGTTGGGGTCTTAGATTTCTATTTTGTTATAAGCTCCACACGGAGTTATCTATAGGTCGTGATTTGTATTTTCTATTGATTTGATATAAATGATTTTATTTGTATTATAGTGTTATAATAACATTTTATTTTATTATTTAAGAATTTTATTTTTAATCTTTTAGTTTTTAAATTGTTTCAATTTGAATAATAAGTCGTTTATTGATAAATGGTTTATGGATATAAGTTCTAAACTCTGAGGCTTGTGCGAGTTGAGTCGAGCTTCCATTAGACGTTGACTCTGTACGTCGGTCATGGTCCGATGTTGGGTCGTGATACCAATGTTCTGTGAAGGCAAGTTACCAAGGTTGGTGGTAATACCGCGTGTCTAGCCAGATACACGGGTCAGGTGGCAGTAGTCCACATTTCTATTTCTGTCTGATTCTAGTGGCAATAGACCATTTTTGCCTAAGTGGCTATTTTTTATTCTTTCTATTTCTAGTCTCTTGTCAGGTTTTCTTATATATTAATTATTACATCTGATTCTGATTCCATTTGACTTTGATTTTGCTTTTGGTTCTATATCTGGTTTTCTGGTATGCTTTTGATTTAAGTGTTTGGTTAAGATTAATCATTGTATTAGTAAGTCTATACTATCGATCATAACCATGTAATATGTTGTATTGTGATTTGGTTGGGTATACCATGCTGGAGCCCGTGGACTGCAATGCTCGCATATGTACCCTTATTGATCAGTTCTATTTGTTTCAGCTTTGAAACCCTAAGGGCGTCAGGTACTATTTTAGCCCTTAAGGCTGTCAGCTGCTTAAGCCTTTTGAGTCGGGTACTACTTAGGCTCCTAAGGTTAGTCTATTTTTTATTATGATTTGGGTGTTCACAGCAGTATCAGTATGTTAAGGGTGTATGATCATTTATATCATAATTTGTTATGGAAACTCTGTATACATAGAATTTGAATATGTTATCTGAATTGCATGATAAGAGTACAAACCTAGAGTTATATGATTAATTTGTATATAAATCTGTATTAGTAATTATTATGTTTATTTGTTTGTATGTTGTTTGGATTAGTAATAAACCTAAAGTTTTCAATATGTTATATACATATGTACGTGTGTATATCGGTATCAGATAGGTATATAGGTGTATGCGGTTTTTTCAGAAATTGTTTTCAGAATGGTTTATGTGAGGACCTGGAGTCACTCTAGAGTGTTATCCCTCAATAAGTATTCTCACCCCCTTTTGTTGCTTAACATTTTAGGGTAATTGGTGTTAGTTCTCATTCAACTCTCCACTTTCAGTTAGGCGTTCAAATCAGTAGTGAGCGCCATTTTGTTCGAGGCTTTGTTTTGTTTTTGTAATACCTCATTGGATTTTGATAGGATTCAATGTAGTTTTCCATTCAGTCAAGTTTTGATCTAGGTTGTTGGAGTGTTGATTGGGTGATTAATGATTTTTAGTGGGATTACTCGAGTAAGGATTATTGTGTTACTCGAGTAAAATGACCCACGAATTAATCGAGTAATCCATTTAGCGTTACTCGAGTAAGATGGGGTGTGGATTACTCGAGTAAGCTTTGTTCTCGAATGAACACGAAGAACACCTGGGAATGTGTTACTCAAGTAAGCATACGTCTTATTCGAGTAAGCGTGCAGCTATGGCAAGAGCGACACCGTTTTGGGCAAGGGTCTATATAAACCCCCACCTGACTCATTCGGCCTCTCACTCTCATTTTCCACTCTAAACACTGTCAATTCGTCCAGGCATCATTTCCATTGTTATCCCAATGTTCATAACCATCTTTTTAGGTAAGATAAACCTTCATTTACTTCTATTTCATCATTTTAGTCATTTAATATTGCCATGTTTATTTTTGGGTGCAAATGTTAGAGAGCTAGGTTTAGCTTGTTTTCTATTGAAATAGTGGTTAGGGAATGTTAGATCGTGGATTTGAGAGTCTAGATATACTTAGCATAAGCTTGGAATCATAGGTGTGGTTTGTGTTTGGGCAAGGTTTTCCAACGGGTTTCATGTTTTCTCGTCGATTTGGAGTTGTTTTGATGGATTTCACCATAGATTTGAGTTCAGGAGGTTGTTTATAGCCAATGTGGGTTGTTAGGAGCATTTTT